>CM071635.1:27253733-27554214 GCA_036419045.1 Scirpophaga incertulas | reverse complement strand
GAAAAGGAGTCATTAGAGAAGAATAAAACGTGGGAGATGTGAATAGAGCAGAAGCAAAGAATAGAAAATTATTACGAGCAGATGGGTTTTTACGATTAAACCAGGGGGTAGAACAAGTTTCTTCGGTTAAGGAAGTGTATCGTGAGTGACTAATGAACTCAAGTGATTCTATAAATATTTAAAATGATTTTAATTATTTATTGTAGTAATAAGGTTTAGGACGTTCATTTCAAATTAGTTTAGTTATTTATATTATTGTTAGGTTTATAATTTGAAAGTTTATAATGTGGGGTTATAAGTAATATGTAGATATGTATAAGTATGGGTTATAAGTGAGGTTTCAAATGCATATTAAATTCAGAGGGGCTGTCATAGAGTTTATATTTTGAATTTAATACTGGCTGGGTTGTTTTTTGTAAAAGTGAAGTTTGAAGTCTTTTTGAATATAGATGTCTGTTGTTTGAAATTATTTTATAAAGAAGAAATGTTTGGAATTTAGATCGGTTATATTGATATGTATTAATTATTTCAAAATATTATGACAGTGGTGAATAAATTGAAAGTAATAATGAATTGAGTTATTTGCTTTATTACATGAAGAAATTTTTTATAACACTACTTGTACAATGTAAGCATGGGATAGCTGCGACAATTATTTGCATAATGTCCCACTTTGAGACATATTAGACAAGCTTTTCTAGTCTTCAGGAACTGCTTCCTGTCTTCAAGTGACATCTCTTTGGTACGGATGCATTCTGAGCTTTTGTGTGTCAATTTTTCGCACCAGATGCACTGGTCACTCTTCTCACTTCCTGAAGATGCGGTCTTTTTGTCTGTGGTTGCTAAACTCGCTGTAGGCAATCTATTCCGGGTAGGTATTGCGATGTTGCTGAAAGTGTTTCTGGCCATTAATACCTTTTCTTCGCATTCAACTTCAGCTTTTAAGAAGGCCATTAGTTGTTCAAGCTCATCGCGGTCTGAATACTTAGCTGATCGTTCCCAAAGTTTCAATGTTTCTTCTGGTATAGCGGACTCGATCAGTGGATATAACATTGCCGCATATCTATTGCTCGTAACTCCTAATGTCTCAAGACCTCTGAGCTGGGTATTTAACTTGTCGTACAGTACTCGTAGATCTATAGCGTCTTTGCTATGCGTTTGGGTAAGAACCAGATCTAAAAGTTTTCTTACATAGTACTGTATTATCATCTCATCTCTTGCAAATCTAGTCTTCAAGTCTTCAATGGCTTTGCGATAATTCTCTCCGCTAGGAGGAAAACTTTCGACTAATTCTCTTGCAGGTGTACCCGGTTCTGTGGCTCTTAGTAAATACTGAAACTTATCCTCATCGTCTAGTGTGATGTCTTGGTCGATCTTCTTGAACTGGCCCCAAAATCCGATCCAGTTCTCCACTTTTCCGTCAAATTGATATAACTCTAAGGTTGGCAACTTTAATTTGGTTTTGGAATTCGTATCATGAGCGATTTTTTCCTTGTAACTGTAATCACGTAAAATGGACTCACATTGGGCTTTGAGGGTATTAAAGCAAATCTCACGATCCGTGGTTTCCTCAATATCTAAGAGAAGTAACATTTCTTCTTCTGGTAGCGCAGATGATACAACCGTTGACTTTAATGTTGCATCAACGCTGAACAGCTTGTCAGCAATAGTTTTAAATGTATCAAAAATACCTTGCAGCTTTGGACCTGGCTTTTCTTCTGCAATGGTCTCCTCCAATTCTTCGCAGCAATCGTGAATTGCATGCGAGCTATTTTGCGGTTCTTTTTTTGATCATTCACGGTCGCCATTATAATGTTGTGGTTAAGGGTGTGGTTTAATTTGGTGATTCACCGTGGTTTTATTGTAATCGGTGATAAAGAGAAAATGCAGTGGTTTTCGTTAAACTGACATAAAAAAATTTATTCACTTATTTTTCATTGTTATTTTTTTCTATATAAAAAGTCAAAACATAAAAAAACCATAGATGTAAATAAATAGTCCCAAACAGTCATATTAATGAAATTTGTTACGCTTTTTCATTAATTTTTAATTACTACATATGTACCTATGTACGAGATATTATAACATCAAGCAGATTTCTTTAATGTCATTTCTCAGTCCTACATAACCTTAGAAAATTTTAGATTTTAAAAATTAAAAATTAAGTAATTTATAAGTAAATGGTAAGTTTAATAATATTATTAACAACTATTATAATTAACAGGATTAAAAAATATTTTTAATGTGCCTTATTTATGTCGAATAATAATTTCGAGTTATTCGAGTATTTGCTATATACGAGTATAACAACTATTCGCAGCAACTCCAATTGTAATAAAATATTATATCCATACTAATATACTTGAATAAACTCAAAAACTACTGAATCGATTTCAAAAATTCTTTAACTATTAGAATGCAAATTATTCTTGATAATTATGGCTATTTATTTACTAAATATAATAATTTTCATACAATCCATACTAATATTATAAATGCGAAAGTAACTCTGTCTGTCTGTCTGTTCCGCTTTCACGCCAAAACTACTGAACTGATTTAAATGAAATTTGGTACACACAGATAGTCTAGAGCCTGAGAAAGGACATAGTCTACTTTTTCATGCAAAAAAAGGTTGTAAAGGGTTGTAAAGGTTGAAAGGAGGGATAATAGGTTTTATGGAAATATTGTTAAAACTACTGAACCGATTTAAATGAAATTGGGTTGGAGGGTGAAAGGTTGTATGGCAGTATTGTTAAAACATAACCTTCCTGTGGGAAATTCGAATAAAACGCGGGCGAAGCCGCGGGCGGAAAGCTAGTATCTTAGAAATTGTAGCCTATATTTCACACAATGCACCATGCAGTATATGATAGTATACAAATTTTCACGTTTATACATAGTAAGGATTTTACTGCGAGATTAAATATAAGGATTTTATTTATTTCTTATGAGATCATTAAATGGGGTGCTTTTCATTTTCAATTGTCAACTGGAGACAGTCAGCAGCAGAATTTTAAGGCTGATTAAATACTTTTCACTTATATTTAAATAGGTGGTGAATTCGAAAGAAAAAAATTCAGAACGAACCACGCCAATGCTAGCACGATTTAATTAAATTCTGAACATGCCTTACTTTAAATTGCTATTAGTATATTTGTATATTGAATAACAATGAAAAAAGAAAATATAGTATATTAGCTTTTTGTCTGCTTTATATTGCATTTTACAGAAGGAAATATATAATTTCCCGCAGTAAAAATGATCCTATGTTCTTCCCCGTGTCTCGTTTCATCTTAATACTGAATTGCATCAAACCCCGGGCAGTTGTTTTTATCGAATATCCCTGTCTTTCTAAACTGTTCCTATGTCAACTGTCATCCCCTATTTTTACACGCTTTTTATTGACTTACTCTGTCCGTTGTTTGTTTGTTTGTTTGTCATGATCAAATCTTGTAATCGATTTTTCGACCACTTCTACTGCTCCAATCGAGCTCAAATTTTTTTTACATGTGTATTCTAGATGACAATACAATATTCAATCATTTTCGAATCATAAAAATACATAATTATGTTGTAATAAATTAAAAACTTTTTAATATGAGAATTGGTTCAATGAAGCAAACAGATAGAATTTGATATAATGCATATGTTTAATTCTAATACTACATTTTCTGAACAATTATGTACATTTCTTTATGTTTGTTATAATAATCACGAGACTAAAAAGTAGTAAATAAAAAAAAAATAAAAAAAACTTTTTAAAAAACACGCTTTTTACGCAAAGACTAAAAAACGTTTGAAAAAAACTTGTTTGTTTGTTAAAAGACAAAAAAACATTGATCTAAAAAGTAGTAAATAAAAAAAAATTAAAAAAAACTTTTTAAAAAAATACGCTTTTATTAAAAAGACTAAAAACCGATCTAAAAACTTGAAAATAAAAATAAAGTCACGCTTTTAGAAAATTTGGGTACATATCAAGAAAAATTTCTGATGACAAAAAGAAATGTAACTCAAAAATTTGTCTATAAAATTTAGCAAATTAGTCCAAGAACTCAATGACTATAAAAGCGTGGGGTGTTCAAAATTAAACATTACTCATTTAATGGTCTTAACATTTACACCCCACGCTTTTATAGTCATTGAGTTCTTGGACTAATTTGCTAAATTTTATAGACAAATTTTTGAGTTACATTTCTTTTGTCATCAGAAATTTTTCTTGATATGTACCCAAATTTTCTAAAAGCGTGACTTTATTTTTTATTTTCAAGTTTTTAGATCGGTTTTTAGTCTTTTTAATAAAAGCGTGTTTTTTTAAAAAGTTTTTTTTAATTTTTTTTATTTACTACTTTTTAGATCAAATGTTTTTTAGTCTTTATAACAAACAAAAGTTTTTTCAAACGTTTTTTAGTCTTTGCGTAAAAAGCGTGTTTTTTTAAAAAGTTTTTTTTAATTTTTTTTACACTTTTAAACATAACATTTTTGTACTTGGAATGTCGTATCTATTTATATCTAACTAGCTGTGCTAGCGACTTCGTCCGAGTGGAATAGTTATTTTGAGCATCATATTTGCAAAAACCACCTCAGCTGTTACCCGATCTTGACAACGCGACATATCCAAATTTGATAACATAAAAAACGATTCTAGTGAGTTAACCTTAAAAGATAGATATATACTGTCGCGGACATTGTTTTAGATCATTTCAAGAGGAATAATTATTTCATACATATTTTTTTGGTATCTAGAGCCGTTTTGCAGCGCACGCAACGGAAGCCCTCAAAGATGAATAATTTTCCCCTTTTTTCCACATTTTCCATTTCTTCTTCGCTCCTATTAGTCGCAGCGTGATGTTATGTAGCCTAAAGCCGTCCTCGATAAATGGGGTATTCAATAAGAAAAGAATTTTTCAATTCGAATCGGGAGTTCCAGAGATTAGCGCGTTCAAACAAACAAATATTAATATAGATTAAAAGCCTAAAAACTAAGCTCCAAACTTCTAGCTATTAAAATTAAGTACTTTCCATACAAAGTTTCATCCCCTACAATTCTTTATTCGCATTAAAAATGTCTGTATTTTATCAGGGTCTAGATCACTGATTTCCAAAGTGGCCTATCCCTAGGTCCCTAGGTCTACCCCTAGGGATCTATGACAATTTGCAAGAGGTCTACGTCAGCGAAACAAAAATTTGGGGGTCCATGAAATGAAAACGGGGGTACACGATAATGGATCAACATACACTAATAGTACCTATTTACTTACATTATACTATCTTCTAATATAAAGACATAAAATTATTTATAAAAGCATGTTACGCGGTGAGAATGAAATTGCCCTGTTCGTAATTATTCGTTTATTATATTTACAAACTTATGAGTTTACGGGCTAAGATGCGAGACTATGTTACAGAATGATGTCGTCAGGAGTACTGTTCTCGTATGTGTTTTTTTTTTTTTTTTCCCACGGGGACGGTAGTGAATCCTCATAGGGGGCGCGCCACCACAGTGGTCGCTATTGACAACCCCCTGGTGCTCGGACGACCTCGCACCGGATACCACCCGCAACCGGTCTACGGCGGATGGTTATGTTGGACTCTAGCAGAAGGCCAGCCTACCAACTAAACACTACCTATAGCCTTTGGTCGGGCAGAAAGCCTGGGACCCTATCGGCTTGAACTAACGCTCCCGCCCTCCAGAACGGGGCGGTGCACAACCTCTCGTATGTGATGGAAAAAGCGGTTATATAGGGTTGGTAGAATGGAGAGGGAAAGGACGCGGCGTCGATTCTTATCAGGGATAGATCCTGGAACACGGGTTATCTTTATTACAGTGTGAGAGGAGACGATGTCAGAGTTTAATACGAGAGTTTCTGAGAACTATCAACTTAACAGTATTATCTTAAACGAAAATAGAATGTCGGAGCCCACTACAGATAGGCATGTACTATAGGCGACTGTTACCACTTACCATCAGGTGGGCAGCCTGCTTGTTTGACAACTTTAGCAATAAAAAAAAAAAAAAAAAAAAAAAAGATAACGTTCGACACAGGGTCTCTCAAACTATAATTAGTGAGTTTTTGTAGGCTCTTATAAGATGAGTCGCAGCTCAGATACTTTGAGAAACATTGACTTATTTCTAGGAACTTATCGTTAGCAACTTGCAACTTAAGATAGCGTTGAGTTTATCTCAGAGCTCGCGATATCATGAAGTGCATCTTGAGCTAGGGGTGATAACTCGTAGACACGGTGCGCCGTACCTGCGTGGGAATATGGATATATAACAAGTACCTATAAAGTGAAACAATTATTATAATTGTTTATGATATGTTGTAAGTTGTAGGCATTCAATATCAAAAAAAAAGGTAAGTAGGGGGTCTACCCAAAACCAAAATAATGGCAAAGGGTCTAAAAGGGTCTAAGACACAAAAAAAGTTTGCGGTCTACATTAACAGTACACTAAATTTTATTTCAGTCTGTTTCAGTTTTAGCGTGCAAGTGCGTCAGACTGACAGGCAGATTTAATTGAAATCTGAACATCCTTTTCTCTAAAATACTATCGAGCAATCGAGACACTGTCCAATTTTGAAGAAGATACTCGTCCACTTATCTCAGTTTCAATTGAATGTCCCACACAGGGGCTGACCCGGCCATGATAGGAACTTACTGGCAACATACAAAGAGCATTTATTTACTAAGAGAATTTTGAGAGAGAGAGAGATATATATATAGTTTTCATTAAAATCCATTGAATAATTTTTACATGAAAGAGTAACAAATATTAGTTGGGTTTATTTAATGCACCAAACAATGTTTTTTTGCGATATTAAAAATTGTAGCATAATCTTCTTATATATAGAAATGAATCGCAAAATGTGTTGGTAAGCGCATAACTCAACAACGGCTGGATCAATTTGGCTAATTCTTTTTTTTAAATGTTCGTTGAAGTTCAAGGATGGTTTTTACGAAAAAAATTGCATAATTATCGGAAATACCCTAAAAACAGCCTTTTTTTTCCCATAAAAACGTTTTCTAACTAAAACGTACAGTCAATTTGAACTTTATTGGTATTGTATAAAGTTCATATTATAAACACTCACTGTTGTCTAAGCAATGTAGGTGTGTTCCTAACACCAAAGGGTCAATTTGCTCTTTATTAACGCTATATAAAGTTGAAATTCAATCATATCTATCAAAACAGTGTGCGTGTGTGCATTGGAGCACAGAATACATCGTCGGATGATTTAATGTCACGTTCCAAAAGTGAATAGTCACAAAATGTAATTTAGTTAAATTGGATCTTTTTTGAAATTATTTTTATTCATAACGCCCTACCACCACGGTTCTGTACAGGATAATTTTTAGCCCTGACTATAATATAAGTAGGAACAAAAAACTACCACTTTCTTTTTGACTGGGCGAATTTTGTCGGGCCCGCTAGTTAAATATACGATTCATTCTATATAATTTTCAGATTTGGAGGATTTAGATCTCAACAAATTGCCCCTGACTCGTCGTTCACTTCGTGCTTCCTTCCAACTAGGCGCGGAGTACGCAAGGAGAGTTTTGGAGCATCAAGCTGTACAAGACCTGATGATGGATGATTCGTTGTCATATGACTTAGTCGTGGTCCAGTGGTTCTTCAGTGGACTCCTTGCGCCGTAAGTATGTCGGTTGAACTTGATATGTTAGATCCATTCAGAGGGCATTTTGGCACGCATCCAGTAAGTATCTAGATTTTGTGTGTCATGTTATCATTTACTTTAATATTGTTGAAATTAATTTGTTGCTACTTATTACCCGTTAGTTTTATTTTTGTTTGTTTTTTTTTTAAGATGTATGGGAGTTATCGACTAATGCCTTTTTTTTGTTCCTTTAAGGAAAATGCATTAAATTGCATAACCCGGCTGTGGCGAGCCGGTGGTTATGTGGGGCTCTCCTCACCAGAAGGGGGAGGCCTACCCACTAAGAACCTCAGGGAAGGGCTTTCCTCAGGCATGTAGGGAGCCCCCGGGAACGCCAAGAAACTTCCGGGAACCCCCAGCCTTTGCTCCCCTGCCGATACAAGGAAGCCCTCCTCGGGGAGGCACAATACCTAGCGTCATTATTAGACACGATCCTATGTACTATTTGCGTAAATAGTTTTTAAAACAATATTGTGTCAACTATAGACGTTGAGTGGCTAGTACATAACACCGGTTTCAAGGTGTCACCGTCTCTAAGGTTCCGAATTCGAGTCCCGGTTGGAGCAGATGTTTGTGTGATGAAGGCGAGCATATGTGCCTTTATCATGGTTGCTAATATATATTTCTATCAAAAATATTTATATATGTATAATATATGTATGTCTATCCGTTACCCTAGATCCCATAACACAAACCTTACAGCGCTTACTTTGGGCTAGGCTAAAAAAGTCTCTTTTAAAACGAACTAGCGATACGACACAGAGAAATACTGTGAACTTTGTATATAATCGTTTACAAAAGCGGGAAAAATGTATTTACTTATGAGATCACATCAGAACTTTAAAAATAACAGTATTTCTTTACTATTTAATGAATGTTATAATTAGAGATCGGATAATCGGATGCATATTTACCTAAAGTTAGTTTAAGACAAAGTATGGAAATGGCTTTTTATTGTTTTGTTAAATAAAATTTTTCACCATTTCTGTTTTTTTATTCAACTATTTAATTGATTATTGTTTTTGTCAAACTAGCTCACTACTTTCGTATAACACTCTTCATGTAATAAATCGTACATTCATAAATCGCACGGGGAACTGAAACTAAACTTCATGTAAATACGTATGCATATTTGTATAAACGAACCCGGAGTCTCGGTGTTTTGAAAATAAATACCACGTGCTAATTTAGTAATTTTCAAACAATATCACTACGTTAAATTTGCAGCCCCGTATTTTCCCGGGATTTTTATTTAACAAAATGTATTTTAAAAAGCCGCTTCCATAATTTGTGAGTGTAGGTACATATGCATCCGATTATCCGATCTCTAGTTATCTATACTTATAATAAATCTGTAGAGAAGTCAATTCTGTACATTAAATATATTTAAAAAATTACTAGCAAAGGGTGATAAGGGATCGTTAGTGATCCCAAAAATGCAATCAGTAAAATTTTTGTCTGTCTGTCTGTCTGTCTGTATGTTCAGGCATCACGTAAAAACTAACGGTTCGATTTCGATGAAACTTGGTATAATTATACCTTATTATCCTGGGCATAAAATAGGATACTTTTTATCCTGGAAAAATACGTAGAAAAAAAAATCTTAATTTTTCAGTTTTATTCATTGACGTTATTCTGTAGAACCGCGAACACACAGTGGATTCAGCGCCGTAGCCTGTAGCGCCGAAAGTCGGATTTGGCTTGAACCGTTTGCGACACAAGGGACGAAGTCTGTCGGGTCCGCTAGTTATACATATAAACCTTCCTCTTCAAGAAAGAAAGAAAGAAAATACGTTTATTCTTTCTTTCTTTCTTCAATCACTCTATCTATTAAATATGGTTGTTAGTATATATTTCTATCAAAAATATTACCATATCCACACTAATATTATAAAGAGGAAAGATTTGTATTTTTGTATGTAACGAATAAACTCAAAAAGTACTGGACCGGTTTTAATAATTTTTTTTTCATTAGTAAGCTACATTATCACTGAGTAACATAGGCTATATTTAGTACTAGATTACTATAGAAGTCTTTAGAAATTGTTATTAAAACCAACCGAAGGTGTAAAAAAATTGGCCATAAAATGTCTTTCATCGCATACGCTGCGAAGAGTATTAATGATAGGACAAAAAAATGTTCGACAATATCTATCTATAATTATAATAAATCTGTAGAGGGGTCAATTCTGTACATGAAATATATTTTCAAAATAACTATCAGGGGGTGATTAGGGATCGATACTGATGCCAAAAATGCAATCAGTAAAATTTTTGTCTGTATGTTCCTTATAGAAACAAAAACTACTGGACGGATTTTAACGAAACTTGGTATAATTATTCTTCATACTCCTGGGCAGGTTATAGAATACTTTCCATTACGCTACAATCAATAGGAGCAGAGTAGTGAAGGGAAATTTTGGGAAAACGGGAGAAGTAACTCCATTTTTATAGCTTCCGTCGCGTGTGTAGCCTTAATGGTTAAAGTCACATAAAAATCATGTATGACGGAAATATTCTACATTAAATTGTCTAAAAAACATCCCGCAACAGCATATGTCTATCTTTTATGGTTGACTCACAATAACACGTGTAACTCCGATAGCTTAACAGTTCGGAGCATTCTGATTATATTTGTTTACTTTTAAATTTATAATACACGCACTCATCTCTAATTTCAAAAAGTGAACATTATTACCTATTAAATAAAAAAAAAACCGGCCAAGTGCGAGTCGGACTCGCGCACCGAGGGTTCCGTACAAACCTGCAAGGTTTACAAAGTTCGTTCATTACGACAATCGAGTCATAACTATGGTATTTTTATTGCAAAATGAAATTCATAACAAGGCAATTAGATCTAAGTATTTGATATGAATTTCAACTTGATAGCTCTACGCGTTCATGAGGAAAAAAGTAATAAGTTTATATTTATTAAAAAATATATATTTTGTAATGTAACTAAAAATTTAAGGTTTTCGGAATTTTTCCTTTATGTGTGCTATAAAACGTTGCTTCATGCCAAATTTCAAGATTCTAGGTCGACTGGAAGTACCCTTTAGGTTTTGATTCCCTTGCGAGTACTTGCGAGTTTCAAAATATGCAGCTTAAATTGCTGTTTCTTTTGATTGCGTTGACATAGAAGTTTGATTTTGTTACAGCTTAAAGGTATTATAGACCTGAGTATTTGGTATGAATTTCAATTTAATACCTCTACGCGTTTATGAGGAAATGGGTAGTAACTTTAAAATTATTAAAAAATATATATTATGTGATGTAACTAAAAATTTATGATTTTCGTAATTTTTCCTTTATCTATGCTATAAGACGTTGCTTCGTACCAAATTTCAAGATTCTGAGTTCACGGGAAGCACCCTGTAGCTTTTGATTCCCTTGCAAGTGTCGAAAATTTGCGGCATAAACGGCTGTATCTTTTGATTGCGTTGGCTTAGAAGTTTGATTTTTTCACAGCTTCAAGGGACAGTAGACCTGAGTAATTGATATAAATTTCAGCTTCATACCTCCACGCGTTTCTGAGAAAAAGGGTCTTGACAGACGGACAACAAAGTGATCCTATAAGGGTTCCGTTTTTTCCTTTTGAGGTACGGAACCCTAAAAAGAATCATAGAAATCGGTATAGAAGTTCAATCACAGGCCAGGTCAAGTTGAAAAATTATCTGTGTCCAATTCTTCACATTTTCTTTTATCTACGAGTAGCAGCGGTCGAGTGTGGCTTCGATCGCGTTTACCATGCGAGTGAAAACACCTTCATAAATGGACTATCCTACACTGAAAGGCCGTTCAAACAAACTTCTTTATATATTGGTTTAGGGAATATTTACGTAGAAATTCAAACTTTGTATTTTCGTTTTATTTATATTTTCTGTATGACAGTTTTTTTTTTTTTACACTTACACCAATTAGCCTAGCCCAAGGTAAGCTCTGTAAGGCTTGTGCTATGGGATCTAGGGCAACGGATAGACATACATATATTATACATATATAAATATTTTTTTTTATTGAAATATATATCAACAACCATGACTAAGGTACAAATGCTGGCATTCATCACACAAACATCTGCCCCCACCGGGATTCGAACCCGGGACCTCAGAGATGGTGACACCTTGAAACCGGTGTACTATCCACTCGACTATGGAGGTCGTCGACAGTTAACTGTATAATGAAATCAAATACACGCGCACAAAGTCGCGGGCAACAGCTAGTTATAAAACATATCAATATCTACAAAAAACTTCGCGAGACCATATGTCTAACTATTGTAGTTACGTCACTATAACTACTTTTTTACATTTAATTATCTATAAAATAAGTAGGAACAAAGAAACTGCCACTTTACAAATCTTTTTGACAGGAGGAAGTCTGTCGGGTCCGCTAGTGTACAATAAATGTAAAATCGGTTGCCCTAGATCTCTAAGGACAAGCCATAGAGTGCTTCCTTTAGGCCAGAATAATTGGTGCGACTGTAAAAAATGTGCTACGAAATAAAACAGAAAGTGTCTTACGTTCAAAATACGTGTCATTTATCGCGCTTGGCTTTTACGCAATGAATCGCGAGTCGCGGACCTATAAAAATTTGTAAACCCACGACACAGGATATAAATCCTAAAGAGGGGCAATATTTAAGGAAAAAAGACAAGTCCCAATACACAGTTAAAAAAATGGACGCTTATTTATAATATTATTATGGAGCTTAAATCACGTATCTTTATAAGACACGGTCCTTTATAAGGCTTGCGCGGGGATACAGATCCAACGCGTAGAGGCCATTTAAGCGAAATTTAAATGAAAGTGTGCGTGGAGTGTACCAACTGGGTCTAATCTCTATCTGCACCATGAAAAATGCAGCCAAAGACTATACCTAGTTAGATGCACAGAAACTATTGTCATTAGTGGTCAAAACGTTTGTGGCCTATTGCATTTCGATTTAGGTGGTAATGAAAACCGGGCTATGGAAGAGACTCCAGTCACCTGCCTTCTCAAAGCCTACTAATTGATTTAAATATGGCAGGTGGTGACTCGTCGCTCACTAAATGGGCACCCCAAAAAAGCAGACCAATATTGGTGCGAAGAGAGCAACATTGGTGTGAACGGCTAAGGGTGTAGAGAAGTGTGTCTGCGACAGCGATCGAGACGCCGTCGGCGTTATGACATTATTACACTTCCAACCTTGGAGCATTTGCTCTTGCGACTCCACTCTGTCCGGCTGGTTAAGGCAAGACAGAGGCGGGTGGCATACGCCCCCCTGAAGCACATCGGTGACGCAACTCACCGACAGCTCGCCACAAGCTGCCCTGAGGGAGACTGACTGCACTGATGATTCATTCATTTATTTAGTAAAAACAGTGATGTCCATAGCTTCAATACTAGAAATAAGAATAAATTACATTTGCCTCACACTAGACTCCATAAAATTAATAATTCATTCAGAGGTAACTGTGTGCGTTTTTACAACAAAGTTCCAAGCAATATTGTACAATTAAGCCTAAATAAATTTAAAATCATTGTTAAAAGTGTACTTATTAGCAAAGCCTATTATACGGTTACTGATTATATAAAAGACATGAATGCTTGGACTTAATGTTTCTTAGTTCTACCAGGCATTGCCATGAACCTTTGTAATTATACTTGTACCTATAAGTTGACTTTTGTATGACTTGGTAACGATATATATTTTTGTAAATGTCGTTGCTTCTGTAAAAGTTATAGAGTTTCTTGCGCCCGTTCTTCTCTATAACTAAAAGAAGTCCGAATGGGTAGTAGGGAAAAAAAAAATTTGGACTATTCAAAAGAGCATATCTAATTGCCTACTTGAAATAAATATTTTGACTTTGACTTTGACTTTGACTTTGATGGGGCATTTATGGCAGTCAAGGGGCATTAAATGCCCCACCAGCGGGCGATGGGGTCGTCACTTCCCTACGCCTTATTATTATTAAATGATAATAATATTTATTTAATAACTTCTATAGTCAATATTACATTTTTTTTAGCTTAACTTATATGTATTATATAACTATGAACATACCTGAACTAGGATTAAACAGTATCTCAGGCTTGTAATTACAAAATAAAAATATGGACACATAAATCAAATGAAAAATGTATGGTATATTATCTGATTAATAACGAAATTTAAACAAACTTAGCAAGAGATAAAAATATAAATAAAAATACAAATTATTTGGTAACTAGTAATAGTTTCGTCATACGTCGTCAATCGTCATACGACATAACTTGAAGTGCTTCTTGAAGAAGTATTTTAGCTTTATGATAGGTACAATTAAACATACATAGCTTTGCGTTTAATCTATTATATAGGAAAGGTCCCAGGAATACATAAAATCTGGCCAAGAAAGTATGCTTGATTCCTATATTTTGAGCGCAAACAATATCCCTTCGTCTTTATTTATTTATAAAGTGCCTTTCGAATTCTCTTTGCAGTCCAGCCAATCTTAAACTGCCATTAGCTATTTAAGCGACTTTAAAAAGTACGTTATAAAGATTTCGTCCAAAGTGCAAATTGTATTACAAACCCATCCTAGCGTTCAAATAAACACCTTCCTATGAATTCGGGAATTCAATGAATCCAATTCAATGCCACAAATACTTTGAATTAAGTTTAAGTTAAGTTTATGCCCTGCGAAGGTTCCGTATTGTGACGTCAATGTGTATTTAGGACATTCCCTTGTCCGCTGTGTTGCCTTTCAAAAATGCAAAGGGTGATTCGATGAATAACTAATGTGATTAAAGTGAAATGCGACAATGTGTTCCGTGTTCAAAATATTTAGATTATTTTGA
Source organism: Scirpophaga incertulas (assembly GCA_036419045.1). Classification (NCBI taxonomy): domain Eukaryota; kingdom Metazoa; phylum Arthropoda; class Insecta; order Lepidoptera; family Crambidae; genus Scirpophaga; species Scirpophaga incertulas. Next base: position 27,539,719 of record CM071635.1, on the reverse strand, counting down.
CTGAAAAAATGTAAGGGAAATGTCATAAAAAAATCTTAGTTGACGACCAAGGTGTCACCATCTCTAAGGTTCCAGGTTCGAATCCCGTTGGACGCAGATTATTTCGTAATGTGATATATGTAAAATATATGTATGTCTATCCGTTATCCTAGATCCCATAACCCAAGCCTTACAGAGTTTACTTTGGGCTAGGCTAATTGGTGTAAGTGTTTAAAATATTTATATATTTAGTTAAAAATTGCAACACATACCAATTTGAACTGATTCAAAATGGAAAGGAGCCAAAATAAAATTTATTTAAAATTTACTAGCAATTATTAATGTCAGAATAAAATATCACAATAGAACAAGCAAATTATCTTTGCACGTAGGCGCATGAAGTATTTATTACTGGTTATAAAGAATTTCACTTGCCAATTCCACCAAACGCATAAGTTTTTTCTTTGACAATTCTTTATTCGGTATTTTTGACGCTGACGTCATTTTCGATTAACATTGCCGCAAGTAATCCACTTTAAAACCCGGTCACCAATCGCTTCAGAAATGGGTCGATTTTCTTGCGATTCAGTAGCGATTTGATAATGGAATCGGTCCGTGAAATTCTTCTCTGTTAATTCGTGATGCACCCACATATAGCTTAATTATATTCCGGTTTATACAAATGGTTCCAAACCGTTTTTTGTGGCATGTTTAGTATTTCTTTTGTTGTGTTTATTTCTTATATATATTTCTTGTGTTTATGTATTGGGAAAATGATGGATTTCTTTTTACTTGACCTAATATGTTTCTCAAACAATCGAGGAAATATTCGAAAAAATAACACATGAAGTTATTTATATTTACGTACACAAATAAGTCAAACCCAGTGACAGCGCGATATTTGAATTTCAAACATAAAACGCACCGCGATTTTAAAATTCATTCGTGGCGAGGCGTAGTGTTGTGGCATTTTAATTTAGAACTCTTTTGTCAATATTCCTACAATTTCTTCATGTGTCTTGACGCATTTACCTTTCGCCACAGGCATCAAAGTAAAAATATAATTTAACACTAAGAAAGTAGAAAAATAAAGAAGTTCTTCTTGACTTAAAGTAATATCTACTAGTTTGTTAGTAATTATTGTGACCAGTTATTTTCAAAAAAATCACTATTATTTCCTTGCATTTTTTGAGAAAAACACTATATGTATTTCGTACAATTCTCCTCGCCTATAGTTTGTTATCTGAAATCATACTCCATCTGAAATACGTCATTTTGAAATAATGTATTATTAATAAAGTCTTTATTATAATAAAAATAAACAGAATATGTTTCTTTAAAACAATTACTTTTCTCGTTCAGACTTGGTACACTCTTCGAATGCCCCCTGATTTGGTACACGGCTGAAGATATATCTTGGGAATCCATGCGTTTGATGCATGAGGAACCAAGTCCTATACAAAGTCTGGACGCTCATTATGATGGGGGAAACCTTCCCTTTACTGTCAAAGAGAGGGCGCTACAAGTTGTATACCAAACCTATTCAAGTCTTTTGAGAGGGTAAGTAGAAAATGTTAATTCAGATATGTGATTCATAATTGATAATCGCATTTGTGTCAGTTGCTGATGCAATCGAAGTTATTGTTGACAACTTAAAATGGTTACCTACTCGATATGGCAGACACAAGAGCCTTATTGACTGTGTATTCCATTCTTAATAACCCTGATACATCTTGGTACCTAAACTCCCATTCCATACCTATGTACATCCCACAATAAGACCCTTCGATCTGCCTCTAATGCCTTCCTTAAACGTCCCTCTTACCATTCTGATACTTGTTCAGTCCATTTTATTATGGAACGTGGGAAGTTAGGAACTTTTCAAGAGTTCGAAGCAAACTTCGAGACGTTTTAAATATAAATCTTATGGTATAAAATAAATTATGTTGTTGGACATAAAATAGATTGTATGTTGGATTTTTCATTAATACCCCATACCTTTTATGTGTAAGTATCAACTTAATAATTATTAACTTTTGATACATATATATGGTACTCTTTGTATCTCTGTATCGCAAGGAGGTTGACTGGTAACTAACGCATTAAGCCCGCCTTTGTACACCGATATTTGTACATAAAGTTCAAATAAATAAATGTTAATGTGACAGTTGTTATTGGCTGTGTATATTGTTACCTTGACACTTGTGAAACAAATGTATATGTGTTATCTTTGCTTTATATATATATAATTAATTATAACGAACCTACTAATATATATATATATATATATATATATATATATATATATATATATATATATATATATATATATATATATATATATATATATATATATATATTTTATTTGGAAAACTAACAGCACTTAATAACTATTTAACATCTACTTATTATACTACGGACTATTTACGAGTTTTCGCATATAAATAACTAACTTAAAACTTGAATGCTATCTTAATAATTACTAGGAACATTATGGACAATATGTCTAAACTAATCATCAGGGAACCGACTCAATCCATTGCTGCGAGACCACATGAGCAAATCTGGATGGAGCTGAGTTAAACTGATCTAGATCTTGTATATTCCTAACTCATTCACCGAGTTAGCGGCTCTCACGAAAATTGAACCCTTCCGATAGTTGGTGTCGCTGTAAATATATATATATATTTAACTTAATTTTTAACTTTATATCTTAATACATTCAGCAAATAAGTGTAACGTTTCTATACATAGAATCTGTAATTCTATCAAAATGATGTAGTAAAAAATTTGTTTGCTTTATAAAAAGTCTTGTTTTGTTTTTTTTTATAACTATGATTGTCAAAAGGAACTTTGTTACTTATCTATACATATAATAAGACAGTAAAAATATTTTGTCTGTACATTTAGTATTTTTGACTGAAATGGATAGAGAGGCACTTAAATAGATTATTAGAAAGCAAAAAAATTTTTTTGGAATTTTTTGTCTGTCTGTATGTATGTTCACGTTTATCTCCGAAAGTACTGAACCGATTTGCTTGAAACTTTCACTATTTGCTTTGTTTTAACTCAGAATAATATCTAAACTTTGTTTCATCAAAATCGGTTCATTAAAAAAAAAGTTATCGTCATTTTAATGAACTCAAATAAATAAAACTGGAGTGTCATCTGTGAAAATTGAAGACGGTGAAATTTTAATCAAAAGTACTGTGAAAATAGTATTTGTGGAAAAGCTCATTGTTTTGTGCCATACTATACATACATACATACTAATATTATAAATGCGAAAGTAACTCTGTCTGTCTGTCTGTCTGTTCCGCTTTCACACCAAAACTACTGAACCGATTTAAATGAAATTTGGTACACAGATAGTCTGGAGCCTGAGAAAGGACATAGGCTACTTTTTCATGCAAAAAAGGTTGTAAAGGGTTGTAAAAGGTTGAAAGGAGGGATTATTGGTTGTATGGAAATATTGTTAAAACTACTGAACCGATTTAAATGAAATTTGGTACACAGATAGTCTAGAGGCTGAGAAAGGACAGAGGCTACCTTTTAAAGCAGAAAAGGGTTGTAAAAGGTTGAAAGGAGGGGATGAAAAGTTGTATGGCAGTATTGTTAAAACATATCCTTCCTGTGGGAAATTCGAATATAACGCGGTCGAAGCCGCGGGCGGAAAGCTAGTATTAAGTATGAAACAAAACATGGGAAAGAACTGTTCTCTGAAGCACAGCTCAAGTTACATAACATGCACCGCGCCCTCTCCCGGGGAGCGGTCGCTCTCATTTTAGCTGGGTTATTAGGACCACTGGCTTTAGGGTGAGTTAGGTCGGTAGGTCACATCTCAACCTCTCCTGTCCTGAGAGATAAAAGCTACATACCAGAACAGGACGAGTAACAGAACAGAAGAAAGTTCACAATGTAATGTGATTTCCAATAAAAAAAATTGCTTCATATAAATTTACGGCCTCAACAGAGACCTTGGAGCAGCGGAGAGACTTTGGCTCTCTGTGTGTTCTTTATAGGCTCTTTAACCGAGAGTGCTCTGAGGAACTATTTGCAATGGTGCCTTCGTCACCTTTTTAATATCACACCCGCCACCGCAGTAGAGTTCATCCATAACACCTGAAACCGATCTTGTCTAGTACAGTTCGGTTTCAGCGTTCATTCCTTCCGCGTACATGCAAACTCTGGAATGAGCTCCCAGCTGCGTTGTTTCCTGAGCGCTACGATATGTCTATCTTCAAACGAGGCTTAAAAAGAGTATTTCTCTCCAGGTAGGCAGCGGCTCAGCTGTGCCCCTGGCACTGCAGATGTCCATGAGCGATGGTTACCACTTACCATCAGGTGGGCCATTTGCTCGTCTGCCACCGAATGGAATAAAAAAAAAACTTTCGTACACAAAACATTTTGACAAGATTGTATAATAGAGATTAGAGATGTGCCAAACTTTACAGAAACGACTCAGTGAGTCGTTTCTTCCAAGTAATTCACTGATTTAAATCTCTAATAGCGCTTCAAATGAATCATTCGCTCAATTGCATCTCGGTTTCAATCGGCACGCGGCACTCGCACGATTGAAATAAGTAAATAGTTCAGAGTCGGAGCGCTTCGGATCACGTCGCTCAATTGTATCTCGGTTTCATTAGATACGCGACGCTTACACGATTGACTCAGACTCAGAGTCACTGATACAAATGAATCAATATCAATATTTATATCAGTGTATTTGTATCAGATATCAGAATGTATAAGTGTTTGTTTTGCACAAATGATGCAAAACAAGCACATTACTGATTCGAATCTTTGTACTGATCCGGATACAAATGATCCAATCTCAATTAAGATACGTTTTTTCCATCTATACTAATATTATAAAGAAGTAAAGTTTGTGTGTTTGTATATTTGTATATTTGTTAAATTGTAAGGGGTAATCTCGGGATCTACTGAACCGATTTTAAAAATTCTTTCAGCAATAGAAGGCCACGTTATTGCTGAGTGTCATAGGTTATATAAAAACCGAAAAATAAAAAGGTTTTTACGTGGTAGTCCGTTTTGCAAAGTGAATCGGAGAAAAAAACAGGCAGCGGACGGCGCGCGATGGCTTCGGGTTTAATTCAGTTCGCTTTCGTGCTCGCTTCGGGGATTATTAATATTATGCCCAACGAAGTGGGCGCGGGTCAGCTAGTCATTAATAGATATGTAATATAGAGTCGTTTCAGATATCAGATGGATTTCATTGATTTACCAGTTTGTCAAGAAGTGTACAAAAGGGCACTCGTACTTCGGGGTCACACGATGCTTGCTTACAAAGAGGTAGTCCGCAATGCGTCGTTGATGCTTGTTAATTCACACCCGCCCTTGGGACAGGCTTTAGCCTTGCCAGCTAACGTGGTGTACATCGGAGGACATCACATGAATTTACCATTAAAACCGTTGCCAAAGGTAATTTGTTCAAATATTTAACATTTTGATCTTTTTAAGTTTAAGCGACATGCCTGCTAATATTGTAAACACGGAAGTTTGTAAAACTACAGAATAGATTTTATTGAAACTACAATAATATAACTTATACATCAGAATTACATATAGGCTGCAATTTATAAAGATACTAGCTTCCGCCCGCGGCTTGGAGGGCTGGGGCTCAAGGTATACAGTTCGGCCCAGAGCCTATCTGTGGTATCTCAAAGAACCCAGGCCATGTAATACCTGAAAACTCGATCTTCTTAACGAGGCGAAAGTAGACTGGCACAGTACGTCCGGGATGACACACTTAAAAGCACTAATCGAACCATACTCTCGCAAACGCACTGACGAGCTATTAAAGCTTAACAGGAGTAACTTGAGCGTGATGGTTAGGGCTTTGACCGGTCACTGCATGTTGAATAGACACCTTCACAACATGAAACTTAAGGACACTGACACATGCAGAGTCTGCGAACAAGAGCGTGAAACACCAATACACCTCTTGTGCTACTGTGAACCGCTGATTCACAAAAGAAACAGACACCTGGGGAAACACATCCTTGACCCAGATGAAATAAAAACAATCCGAACTGGGAACATCCTATCTTTCTTGGTCAGTGCCCAGTTAAGGGAGCTACTGTAGGGCCTACATAGAACCTACATAGGAGGCTGGTCACAATAGATCTTAATAGGTCGCAGTGATGCACATCAGCCCCGACTTACATGAAATAATAAAAAAAAATTCCGCCTGCGGAATCGCCCGCGTGAAATTATTTTTTGTCAATCGTCCCTTATGTCTAAGGTACCAAGATTCACGGTCTTATCTTTAATTCAACCCCTATTTCACCCCCACACTGGTAAACATTTCAAAACGCTAGAACAAACGATTTTTTGTTTCTTATGACGTGATATTTGACGAACTTGCATACTAAATTTCAACCCTTATTTCACCCCCTAGCTGGTCGAAATTTCAAAAATGCTGGCAAATATTTAATGATTTCTTATCAAGTGCTTAAATATAAGTTTCATGGTTTTATCTTTTAAAATTAAGAAATCCCATACAAACTTTCAACCTCTATTTCAACCCCTGAAACGAATGAAAACGGATGACGTTTTAAAATTTTAAAATAAAAAGTAGCCTGTGTTTTGTCTCAGGGTCTAAAGATTGTCTGTACCAAATTTCATCAAAATCGGTTGCAAGGTTTAAGCGGGAAAGCGTAACAGACAAACAGACAGAGTTACTTTCGCATTTTATAATATTAGTTGGGATACGCCACACCAATTTAAGCTACATGAAATACTAATCCTGCATAGACGAAGTACATATTTCTTTTTGCATTTGTTTTAAACTCTAACTGCAAATTTTGATTACAATTGAATGTGGAAATTAGGTTTTTTAACTAAAAAACATCTCATAAGTATCTGTTATTGTTTTACGTCAGAATGTTATTGGCAATAATATTATGAAAACTAATTTTCTCGCCTGCAAAACTACGACATTATTTAATTTAGTTTTAGTTACACGTCAGTGTTAATTCGAAAAGTATTCTAATATAATAAAAATAGTGCGTATTATCGCAATTTCATAATTCTTTGAAATCTCAGCACAAAACGGCAATTCCATTCATTAGCCCCTAATATTTCTCTTTCAAATAAATAAATGCCAAGTTGACTTCAAGTAAAAATAACTTAACCAAAAAGTCTCGCTCAAGCCAATTCATTTCTAAGGTGATATGCAATATCGAATTATTGTCACGGATACGCAGAGAGGAGGCAAAGAAGTATGGGATAGTTCCGTTATTACTGTTTTGCGGGATCGATACGCAGAAAATTCACTGGAGTATCGATGCTGACCCGGTTCTTATGGAATGAAGGAAGTATTTCCCGAGGGATCGCGAGAGTATACAACAATAATCTCTAATGACCAGTTTATTAGCACTATAATGGCTAAACCAACAAAATAATATTAACTTATCAATAAAGTGGTCACTTCTTAATATCCTTATATAACAACGTCCATAATAACAACATTTCCAATAATTTGGGGTGGTTTTTCTGTTGTTAAGGAATTCACGTGAAACTCGTTTCCACGTGTAGCCTTATAATGTATAATGAGATAAAAAGTCAGCGCTTTCTTATTATTGTATAAATGCTTCGCAGTGTTGCCATATTAGTAATTTAATAGATCTATGGTAGATTTATTAAAAATAATCTGCTGTACTGTTTTGATTTTTAATATTTAAGATATCAACTTATTTCAGCAAGCATTCATTAGAGCCGCTTCATTTAGTTTTTTAGAGTCTGTTTTTTTTTGCTTTTTAGTATCTGCAGTAAAGTTGATGTTTATTTTTATTCGTATTTTTAATAAATTTAAAACTGGAATGGAGATACAGTTTGTCTGTATTTGCATGTATGTGTGTTGTCATTCTATTTTCATTCAATCTGGTATATTTTTCTTGTGTTGATATTACAATTGTAATCAGCTAATTTTCTACCAAAATATTTTAATTTCATCTGGCAACTCTGGTTGTACGATACTTCAGCTCAGATGCTGAGGTTTATATAGAGTAGTGGACTGTATAACGAGAGTTTTGATGACTAAGATTTTAAGCAATGCGCAGTGTTTAATGATGACCGATTCGTGTGTCCCAAGGGTAATAGTAAACGTCACAGCACCCAGCCAGGAGCAGTCACCACCTGGACCAGCACTATCATTTGGATATGTGCACGGCACTGGTCACACTTTGTATGTACTGTGTGCCGGTCATGAGAACGTGCACATATTGTGGTTAAACATTCCTTGAGATAATCATCTCAAGGGTGCTGAGTAAGCTAGAAATACGCACGCGCTTATTAGTATATAAACCTTAGTTTTAGTAAAATAAATGATCTCGTCAATAAAGCCAGTAGGGTCAATAGGACCAAAGGCTAGGCTGAGTTTAGTCGGTAGGTCTGTGTAGTCGAGCCGTCTCGACAGTACCAGGAGTCCGACATAATCAACGCATCCCTGCTTGCCTGTTGCATTGGTATCCATGATTGTTATATATTCTATGTTACATTTTATTGTAAAAGTTGATTATCTATAAATGTTCATAATCTATGCTAAAAATAACCTATGTTTTCGACCCCGCCAAGAAATCTCTCTTCTGACAACTTTTTTTGGTAGTAGCTATCTTCTAGAAATTTCAATTACTGTAATTAATCATACATGAGCATTTAAGCATTGTGAATGAAAAATAAAACAACGCGCAAGTATAAAAAAATGGATTTTATTTAATGTGTTAATGTACACATAGACAACAATGATGGATTCAAAGCCTCCTCTCCTGAGGAAAAAAAAAATAAAATAAAAGAGTTATTATAATGGAGATCATAATAGACGATATCAGACTATAATCTGAGTCACATTATGTCCATTGCCTAAACCCTGGCAAATACTGCAATGTGAATGTTCAGGTAACTTCCGGGTCACGCGGCAGAACCACTGTGTCAGTGCTCGCGGTCAGCGTGGAGACAACTTTTTTTTTTCGAGGAGAAATGCACCTTAAGCACCATGACACCACGCTGGCTAGGCGCGGTGTCATGGTGTTTCAACTGTCCGAACTAAGTGGTCAGCGGATTACTCCAATACCTTAATGTGAGCAAAAGGGTCGGACACTGGTGCTCCGTTAAATGAGACAAAATATCAATTAATGTAGGCGTGAGCATCACGTTCTAGCTACCACAGATACACACACAAACAAAGCCCTGATAAAATAAGGTATCTGTTTAAGATAAGCATATTGGAATCGAATCAAGAAGATATAATAATGTTTAATTCGATTTACCCACGCAATTTCCAAATGACATGTCTTGAGACATTGCTTGCGTGATAACATTAGAAGTTTAAACAGTATCTACACACATTTTTTGCAGAATATTTTTGTAGTTGGTTTTTTATTTAATTATTATTATTTATTCAAATATTTTTTTATTGTTTATAGTTCCTTTTTAATTATTATTATGTTTTCTTTTTGTTTGTTGTGGCGCAATGGTTTCTTTTCTTTCTTTATTTTTTTCTTTTGATTATTATTACTACTTATTCAGTTATTTTATTGTATTCTCAAGAGTTGACTATCGGTTTAATTCAGTAAAAGCTTGACCTTCGACTGGCGGAGCTTTAGATGAACTGAGCTTAGCTTAAAATATATCAAAGCATTATTATGAATTATTCATTTAAATAATAATAAAAATAGACTTCTCAGTGTCATGACTAGAGATCGGATAATCGGATGCATATTTACCTAAAGTTAATTTTTGCTCATAAATTATGGAAGCGGCTTTTTAAAATACATTTTGTTAAATAAAAATCCCGGGAAAATACGGGACTGCAAATTTAACGTAGTGATATTGTTTGAAAATTACTAAATTAGCACATGGTATTTATTTTCAAAAGACCGAGACTCCGGGTTCATTTATACAACTATGCATACGTATTTACATGAAGTTTAGTTTCAGTTCCCCGTGCGATTTATGAATGTACGATTTATTACATGAAGAGTGTTATACGAAAGTAGTGAGCTAGTTTGACTAAAACAATAATCAATTAAATAATTGAATAAAAAAACAGAAATGGTGAAAAATTTTATTTAACAAAACAATAAAAAGCCGTTTCCATACTTTGTCTTAAACTAACTTTAGGTAAATATGTATCCGATTATCCGATCTCTAGTCATGACAAAAGTATCTTACTTTAATTTTAATTTTTATCATCATTTCAACTTTGACTAACGTTAACAATATCATTTACAGAGCTTCCAAATGTTCATGGACAAAGCAAAGAATGGAGTTATTTTTGTGGATCTGGGACCAAGAGTGAACAGTAAGAACATTCCGCGACAAATGATGACCAGCTTGCTGCAGATGTTCGAGGATTTGGAAGTTGTGGTTTTGTGGAGACTGGAAGGTCGCCTAGAATACGTCCCCAAGAATATCCAGCTACTGAAACGAGCACCACGTCTTAGTATTTTGTGTAAGGCCTTCGTAGCTGATATATGTTTCTACCAAGTTCCAAGCTTCCTACCCTAACTTCTGCTTAAGCCTTAATCATCCACACTGCAATCAGTGCAAGTCAACGTTTTAAAGTGCTGCATGCTACCTGACAATGTTTTCTTTCAGGGTCCTTATGACTAAGGTTCAGGTTGAGTTTAGGCGGTAGGTAGTCTGACATAATCACCATGGCACTTGGTTACAGTGGATTCTCAGTCTGTCCTCCCCACAGGGGAATTATATATTACTAGCTTTCTGCCCGTGGCTTCGCCCGCGTGGATTTCGGGATTGGGTCTATAGGGTCATAGTTTTTGCCCACGGCTACATATGCCCGGAAGTCGCTTTATGGTGCGAAGGTTTTATCGCGCTTCCCGTGGGACTATCGTTTTTCCGAGATAAAAAATACCGCAAAACCTTGCTTAACAATCACTCTATCTATTGATGAAAACCGCATGAAAATCAGTGCAGTAGTTTTTGAGCGAAGCCTTTATTGCGCATCCCGTGGGATTTGTCGATTGTTCCGGGATAAAAAGTAACTTGTGTTACTCTTCATCCCTTCAACTATCTCCACGTAAAAATCACATCAATTCAAAGACGGACACACTTTCCCATTTATAAATTATATTAAGGCTATTGTTAAGACTACAGCGCCAGAAATCATGATTACTGGTTTCCCATAATCGCGTTATAAGCAGAGGTCAGAATTAGGTAGGTCGATATTAATGTGGACCTTCCCGGGATTTCTAATAGACAATCCCGTGTGGCCAACAATATTACAAATAAATAATAACAAAATCCTCAGAGATAGACAAAAAAAAACAAAGATAATTAACATACAATAGGAAACAAGTGAGCCCATTCGACGAACCGAGCTAAGCGAATGAGCTGTCTGAATGAGTAAACCGATTTATTGCCAATAGATAGTTTGAATGCGCTAGAAAGAGACAAAATCTAGTCCATTCCGTTAAGCGGAGAGTGCTCCGCATTTCCGCTATTGTATTCTTTTGTTCTAACAAGCTGTGTTGTACGAAGTACAACTGTGGCAACATGGCGCGTATTGGAATTTTTGCAACTTCGGACATCCGATGTCATTGATGTAAGTTTGGCAACGTCGCGGGTGCAGCAGTTTAAACTGTGTAAAATGTGCAAATAACTTATTATTTAAAAAATTAATCTCGGGATTTGAGGCATATCCATTTTATTCTTTCACTGTATGAAATCAGTGTAAGTACATAAATAACTCTACATAATTTAATACATATATAACTATATATTCTCTGAATAACGTCTACCGTAGCCTTTTTATGTGAGCTCTATTAAATATTAATTTTATTGTTATTTCTAGTATTTTTTTTATACCACGCTGGTGGCAAACCACTTGCAACACCAGGGGTGTCACTCGCGCGTTGCCGACCCTTCAAAAACCTATTTACTCCCCTTTTGAAGAACCCCATACTGTAGTCCTCTGGGAAAACCTCGGCAGGGAGCTCATTCCACAAACGAAGTGTACGCGGGAGGAAATTCCTCTGGAACTCCCTGTCGATGGCGAGCGGTGCGATGATAGAAAGAGGCCGTGCGCATCATATCGAATAACTCTTCAGAACACAACCCATTATACAGGCGGTAGAACACACATAAGGAGGCAGTGTCTCTCCTAAGACTTAGAGGCTCGATACCGCCTGTGAGTACGGGATCGTCGACGAGCCTCACAGCGCGCTTTTGAACCGAGTCTAGGAGTCCAAGCTGGTACCTAGGTGCTCCCGCCCAGAGATGGCAGCAGTACTCCATATGGGGCCGGACTTGCGACTATTTATTGTTATGACCACACAGAAATATATCATCTGTATATATTTCAATTATCTATCACAATTCATTAGATACAGCCTAGTCACTGGCGGGTAGACAGCCAGACGGACAGCGGTATTTTACCGTTAGGGTATAGAACCTTACAAACGATACGTCACTACATAGTACAAAACAAAGTCGCTATGCGCTGTCTGTCTGTCCCTATGTATGCTTAGATCTTTAAAACTACGCATTTTGATGCGGTTTTTTTAATAGACAGAGTGATTCTTAAGGAAGTTTTATATATATACTAGCTTTCCGCCCGCGGCTTCGCCCGCGTTATATTCGAATTTCCCACAGGAAGGATATGTTTTAACAATACTGCCATACAACCTTTCACCCCCTCCTTTCAACCTTTTACAACCCTTTTCTGCTTTAAAAGGTAGCCTCTGTCCTTTCTCAGCCTCTAGACTATCTGTGTACCAAATTTCATTTAAATCGGTTCAGTAGTTTTAACAATATTTCCATACAACCAATAATCCCTCCTTTCAACCTTTCACAAGCCTTTACAACCTTTTTTGCATGAAAAAGTAGCCTATGTCCTTTCTCAGGCTCCAGACTATCTGTGTACCAAATTTCATTTAAATCGGTTCAGTAGTTTTGGTGTGAAAGCGGAACAGACAGACAGACAGACAGAGTTACTTTCGCATTTATAATATTAGTATGTATGTATGTATAGTATGGCACAAAACAATGAGCTTTTCCACAAATACTATTTTCACAGTACTTTTGATTAAAATTTCACCGTCTTTAATTTTCACAGATGACACTCCAGTTTTATTTATTTGAGTTCATTAAAATGACGATAACTTTTTTTTTAATGAACCGATTTTGATGAAACAAAGTTTAGATATTATTCTGAGTTAAAACAAAGCAAATAGTGAAAGTTTCAAGCAAATCGGTTCAGTACTTTCGGAGATAAACGTGAACATACATACAGACAGACAGACAGACAAAAATTCCAAAAATTTTTTTTTGCTTTCTAATAATCTATTTAAGTGCCCCTCTATCCATTTCAGTCAAAAATACTAAATGTACAGACAAAATATTTTTACTGTCTTATTATATGTATAGATAATACATGCATAATATCGTAGAGAACACTGATAAATTTGATAAATTTGGAGGTTTCTAATGTGATGTCGTAAATAAGCAGGTTTTTTTGCGCTTAAATTGCAAAGATGCTGGCTCGCGAACCCTACGAGATAGACCCGAAATTATGTATTACAGTACTGTCCACCTCTTACTGTCAAGAGTAACCTCTAAGCAAAACATGTTTGTATTGTCTAATGACAAAAAAGCTGTCAACGTTGTATATAAGGACATTTTGTAGTACATAAGCATGTGCAATGCGAAGCCGGGGCGGGTCGCTAGTTATTTAATACTACCTTTCTGCCCGCGGCTTCGCCTGCGTGGATTTCGGGATTGGGTCTACAGAGAGTTAAGGGTCATAACTTTTTCCCACGGCTACATATGCGCGGAAGTCGGTTGATAGCGCGAAGGTTTTATCGCGCTTCCCGTGGGACTATCCGTTTTTCCGAGATAAAAAAATACCGCAAAACCTTGATCAAGAATCACTCTATCTATTGATGAAAACCGCATGAAAATCTGTGCAGTAGTTTTTGAGCGAAGCCTTTATTGCGCATCCCGTGGGATCTGTCGATTTATTTAAAAAGTAGCCTATGTTACTCGGGGATAATGTGGATTTCCAAAGGTGAAAGAAATTTTGAAATTGGTCCAGTAGTTTCGGAGCCTATTCATTACAAACAAACAAACAAACAAATCTTTCCTCTTTATAATATTATATAGTATAGAATACATACATTAAATTTAATTGACTAACTTGGGACGGTTCTGCCCGCTATCAGCTGGCTGCCTTGGACTCAGTAGAAAGGCGAGCTAGAAAACTTATCGACGACGAAATACTTATAAACTCACGTCTTCAGAGTCTAGAACACCGTCGAAGAGTTGCTTGCCTTTCGGTTTTCTATGGGTTGCATTTCGGAGAGTGTGCGTTGGAATTACATGAATTAATTCCACCCGCTCCTTTCCACCACCAGTCAACCAGACGTAGGCTTAACTACCATCCTTACGTGGTGGACTATCCTCTTACACGTACAAAACGGTTCCAGTCTTCGTTTTTAATACGAACAGCTAAGATGTGGAACTCTTTGCCGACGTCTGTGTTCCCGGAACAATATAATCTTACGGTCTTCAAGTCACGAGTGAATAGGCATTTGCTAGGTAAACGTGTTCCATCCTAGTCCTCATCGTCACTTACTATCAGGTGAGATTGTGGACAAACGCAAACCTATTTTAAATAAAAAAAAAAAAAATTGACTACTTTCAGTAGCTGTAAGCTGTAAAACGTCAATTAAATAATCCACTGAATCCTTTATTACAGTTGTCAATTTTGCACACCGTAGTAATTTTTAATAACGATTTCCAAATCTTGTAATTGTCGAAACTTCCGCTCTACTTGTCAATTTCTTTGAAGACCCTTTCGACTGAAAAAGAGCTTTAGTACTGAGTAGAAGTTAATGCTGATCAAACAAAAGATTGATTTACATTTGTTACTTATCTGCTTAATCACCTCAATTTTAGGTCATAATAACACCGTAGGACTTGTTTCTGATGGAAGTATCACCTCTTTAATGGATGCCGTATACTGCGGAATACCTGTGGTCATGTCTCCATTAGTTGGTGATCAGTTCCTCAACGCGCAGTTGGCAGATCGTCGCGGGTTTGGCATTCGAGTGGACCTTACAGACCACTTCGCATGGAAACTGCAAGAAGCTGTGATCGAAATAATAAGGAATGACAGGTACGTTACGTTGTCATCTTATCTTATAGGTTAGAATGAGTAGAAGTAGTCTTCGCACTTCGACCTATTGAGATCTTATCGGATTAAAGGGAGTAAATAGGTTTTTAAAAAGGTCGGCAAAGCGTTTGTGATGCCCCTAGTGTTGCAAGCGTCCATAGGCGACGGTGACTGCTTACCATCAGGCAGGCCGTAAGCCTTTTTGCTACCGTTGTAGTATAAAAAAAAAAAATCTTCGATTATTGGGTAGATGATATTTTTTTTATTCTAAACTAGCTGACCCGACAGACGTTGTTAAGTCAAATGTCTCAAATCGCGCTATCCGTGTAAAAGTCATAACTAAACTTGCGTCGAAAATGTTTTATTACGTAAATAATCTTGAATATTTACAAAAATAAAGGAATAAATGCAAAAATACAAAAGTTTTGCGACTTTAAAAAACATAAAATTAGGGGTATGCATATTTACATTTATTTGTTTTAGAAATATCCCGCTGATAAAGTCATAATTATGTTTACGTAAATTTTAAAAGAAGATTTACACGAAAATCTATAACGCAAATATACATAATTACTTGTTACAATCTAGGACTATTATGTAATTCTAATTACACTATGTACAAAAAAAGATTTTCCGTTAAATAACAACGTGATTATACTTACAACTCTAGATTATAATGAAATATAAGAGAGTACACAGCCGTAAGTAGAGTTAAATTAGTTCATATATTTCAAAACACATAACTAAAAAGCAATGTAGTTACCCCTGCAAATATGCGATGTGTTTCGTGGAATAAAGAAGTAACCGTGTTTTTTTTAGATTATCTCGAAGTACATCAATCTGTTCCTAAATCAAACAACACGTGTAGTTGAAGTCAACTGTGACCTGCGATTATCTCTTTGAAACTTTTTTCTAGACCTTATAATAAAAATATAGGACAGTTTTTTAAGCTCCTGAAAAGTAGGTGAAAATCAGTTACTTCCTTTTTCCAGGAATAGTGCGAAATGTCATGTTGTCTCGCTGTATGTAAAAAAAGATTCTCCCACCTTTCTGTTGAAATTTTTCCATAATTTTCTTTGCTATAATCCTCACGGAGCCCGACACCTTTCCAACGAATGCAAAACCGTGGAAATCGGTTCGTGCGTTCTGGAGTTATAGCGTCAGGAAGTTTAGCCTAGCATAAAGTAAGCTCTGAAGACTTATGTTTTGGGTAACGGATAGAGATACATATATAAATATTTTTCATAGATATATATAATAAGACTATGACTAAGGTACAAATGCTCGCCTTCATCACGCAAACATCTACCCCCACCGGGATTTGGATATGGAACCTCGGAGATGGCGACACCTTGAAGTAGGTTTACTAACACTCGACTACGGAGGTCATATAAGTCTTGTCAATATAAATTAACAGTTACCTAGTACAAATTAAATTGTGTGCGCTACAGAAGTGTAAAAAGGTCGTAACTCAGTCACTGAAATTAACTCACAACAGGACGTGAGCAAAGCACTGGTATTCTGCTACAACCCGCGGGTTTCGTGTTTACGAGAAAATTGCCAAAATTTTACACTAAATTGTATGTACGAGGGCTGAGAAAGTAGAAGGCGAAGACCGAATTTTTAGACGAAGGAATTTCCAAGCTCTTACATCGCTACGATAAATGCCTCAATTTGAATGGTGACTATGTCGAAAAGTAGTATTTGAATGTGGCTTTCATATGTATATGATAAAATTTGTTTCCTATAATTTGTTTATTTTTTATTCCAAAACGTAATCTACTTTCTAGATAGCCCTCGTATTTGTAAATATTAGCAATAATTATTATTAATAATAATATAATTTGCCCCCTGGTGGGGCATTTAATGCTCCTAAAACTGTCATAAATGCCCCATCAGTGCAATCAGTCTTCCTCAGGGCAGCTTGTGGCGAGCTGTCGGTAAGTTGCGTCACCGAGGTTACTGATGTGCTTCAGGGGGGCGCACGCCACCCGCCTCTGTCGTGCCTTAGCCGGCCGGATAGAGTGGAGTCACAAGAGCGGATGCGGTGTAATAATGTCATAACGCCGACAGCGTCTCGATCGCTGTCGCAGACCTCTCTACACCCCCTTAGCCGTTCACACCAATGTTGCTCTCGCACCAAAATTGATCTGCTTTTTTGGGAGGTCCATTTAGTGAGCGGCGAGTAACCACCTGCCATACTTAAATCAATTAGGAGGCTTTGAGAAGGCAGGTGACCGGAGTCTCTTCCATAGCCCGGTTCTCATTACCACCAAAATCGAAATGCAATAGTCCACACACGTTTTAACCATTAATGACAATAGTTTCTGTGCATCTAACTGTTTATAGTCTTTCGCTGCATTTTTTATGGTACAGATGGAGATTAGACCCATTTGGTACGCTCCAAGCACACTTTCATTAAATTTCGCTTAAATGGCTTCTACGCGTTGGACCCGCGCACGCCTTATAAAGGACTGTTGGCCGTTTTCACCAACCTTGTCTTAGCTTAGGTGACTCCTAAGTGACATGCTGTCACTTTTTGTATTAACTGAAAAGAGTGAGACAGCATGTCTCTTAGGAGTCACCTAAGCTAAGACAGGGTTGGTGAAAACGGCCATTAGTCTTTTTAAAACGCATGATATAAGCGACAATAATAATAGCCTTTAAAGATTAAATTTAAATTCACATTATAGAAAGCTACATGTTGTTACGTTAATAAAATTTGCATTGAATAATACAAATTAATGTTTCTAAAATCAATTTTGACAAGGCAGTCCTCGTACTTACGGCATGTTAGGTTCTCGAAATACGTGACGTAATTAGAAAGGACGTAAGTCGAGACATATTTTTTCATATGTTTACATGTAAAACTCAAGGGTTAGGTTCCACACGGACTCGAAAATTAAAAAAATAACTGCATTTATAACAAAGGATATACATATATACTTTATTATCAAAAGTAAGTTACTTAAATAATTATATATGCACTTATGAAATTCATAGTTATTTTTGGTATTTGTGTATTATTAATTTTAATATTAATTATAAAACTTTAGAACTAATTACTAACTAATTACTTTTAGAAATAATAAATTAAACTTTCAGCTTAAAGAAACTATCAATTCTAGATTGCTTCGCTTCTTTCTTCTTGCTATCATACAGATCTTGGTAACACTGATAGGCTGCACAAATTTTGTTATTAACGTTAAAACTTCTCTCAAAATTAGGATAATTTTCTTCAAAAATTTCTTTTTCGTATAATAGTCGGTCCCACGGACATTGGACCTTGCGAGAAGTGAATTCTCCTATGCCGGGAATCGAAACAAATGACGTATGCTTGAGAAATAGTGTCAAAATATTGTTCGACGTAACTTGAAACGACGTAAATCGAAACGACGTAAGTCGAGGACTGCCTGTACTATAATAACCAGCCGAGAACTGCTGACAACTCTAATGACATCGTAATTAAAAAAAATCACTTTCGGACACAGTTACCGCCGTAACGTGCAAGCAGCGTCGAGGGCCTTCAAGCACCGCCTGCATCCAGCCAGGGCTGCGATGTTGCATCACATCCAAGCTGTTATCGAAGGGTACACCGTCTACCTAAAGTCGCATGCGGTCCACCTCTCCCCCCTGGAACGATACCACCTCGACATTTGCTTGTCAGTCGTGCTGATGCTGTGGTTTCTCTCGAAAGTTCTCAAAATAGTTAAGATTTATGTACACGATGTTGTGGATTATAAAAAGAAGTATTCTTAACCAAAGAGCTTTGTTTGGTTATTTACATAGATATTTAAATACTTTAGTGCAAAAAGTGTAACAAATAAATTCTAAAGCTAATATGAACAAAGACATTCTTATCGTTCGACAACTAAGGAGCTATATTTAATAAAGTTACAGTGCAATTACAAAATAAAACATAAGAACCTGATGACAATTTTAAATTCCTTTATTTTATTCCTCATTTTAACGTCAAAGTATAAAGACACGTCAACTAAGAATTCGGTTCCAAATAACTAGATCACAGATGATCTCGGAAGCACGCGGAAGCTTGCGCTAACCTTCGCGGCCGCCTCATGATCTCAATTGATGTGATCGCCGGAGCCAGAGATGGAACGATCGTCGAGGGCCTATTCCACTAACAGCCATAAACGATATAGTCTTTACCCCGTCATTTTTAAATTAGGAACGAATTTTAAAATCAAACTCAAATCTCTGTACACTGTCTGTCTCGGTACTCGAGTATTGTACTATATTGATTTGAGGTTTCATTTAAACCTTAGGTTTAATCGACGCATCTCACATTAACTTTACGTTAACCTAATAATGAAATAAATAACGGCCATATGGATATAGGGAAACATTAGAACGCAGTGCACTAAGACACTGAGAAGAAGAAGGTGCTGTGGTTGCTGATACTGAGACTGAGACTGGTTTACGAATCGCATGATTTTGAGGCGCGCGGGGTTGATCCTGCCATGTGTTTTAGTTATTCCAATTTCATAATATGTACATTTATCTGACGATGTACGGTAAAAGAAAACACCGTGAGGCAACCTGCCTGCAGCTGCGAAGAAATTCAAAGGTGTACGTAGTCAACCAATTCACCCTGGGCCGCGGGGTTGACTGAGTTTAAGTTGTTCTTACCTTTTCTATACAATAAAGTGTATTTTATATACATATTTCTTACAATAACACCAATTAGCCTAGCCCAAAATAAGCTCTGTTAGGTTTGTGTTACTCGTATGGGAGCTAGGGTAACGGATTGACATACATACATACATACATAATATACATACACTCACGCCTTTTTCCCACGGGGGTAGGCAGAGATTACGTCCTTCCACTTGCTACGGTCCTTACATATCTCTTTCGCTTCATCTACTTTCATAACATTCCTCATACATGCTCGACGATTGCGGGTACTTCTGACCTGGCCTTTTTTGAGGACACTTTCGATTTGTTCGAAATATGTTCGCCTAGGTCTTCCTCGTCCCGTGTCTCCACTCACTCCAGCTTCATAAATCATTTTGGTTAGTCTACTTTCATCCATCCGTTCCACATGCCCAAAACCACCCAAGCATCCCTTTCTCTATTCTTGTCACGATATCCTCTTTCAAACCACATTCTTTCTAATCACTTCATTATACAATCTGTCACTCAGTTTTACTCCTGCCATACTCCGCAAAGCTCTCATTTCTACTGCATTTATTCTGCTTTCATGTCGTTTCTCCCATACCCAACTTTCACTTCCGTACATTAATGTTGGACCAGCACGCCCTCATGCACTGACATACATATATTATACAAAATAATAAAATAGATAATATACATTAACAGCCATGGCTAAGGTTCAAATGCTCGCATTCACCATATAAAGATCTGTCCCCACCGGAACTCGAACCCGGGACCTCAGAGATGGCGACACCTTGAAACCGGTGTACTAACCACTCGATTAGTACACCGATGATAAAAGCCAGAACATGGTGATAGAATCCAGGGAGAAAACAAGAGATTACCAGCGGAAAATATGCCTCGATATTTGGAAAGGGACAAACCGAATTATATCAAACGGCCGCGTTTAATGGAACTGCCCCTCAGATCGGCGCCCGCGCATCAAACTTGAACTTGGCTCTAGCTGAAGGCCGTCCGGATATATCGTGCACATTCTCACCTCACTTTCTCGAATTCACCAGCTGTTTTCTCGCAATCGATTTCACGTAATTAGATCGAACATTTGTGGCTATTTGTAAGGCCGTAGATTCGCTCGAGTGCGTCTCGTGAATCACGCCGTCAAGAAATAGTTCGAGTAAGGTTACTGAGAATAGGGTTGACGACTACAACTGATTATGGTCGTTTTTATACTATAATTATCTGATTTGAGCAATCTATATCTAATGAAAGTATGTCAATATAGAAATATCAGTTTAATTTTTAATTTATATTGTTTTTAGATTTCTCAAAAATGAGCAATTATTATTTACATAATTCTAATGAAACGGACACATTTCTAGTATTCTCATATTAAATGTAACATTTTTTTTATATAGAAAGTAGGACCTATAAACGTACACATAACAAAGTTATTTTAAAATTTGTTTATACGCTCATACAAATTAGTTTACTGTGTTAAGACGTCACGACTGCAGTGTTTTTAGTGTGGAGCGTTTTTGAGCGACCGCGACAGCGCCGCAAACATGTCGATGTATCTTCAAAAGTAATAGGTGCAGTGTACTGTTGGTTCTACAATATTTCTCACTTAAAAGAGTACTCTTATTATATATAGAATTTAAAAAATTGTCGTCTACCCAATTTATAGCAGTGTTAGTTATTTAGAATAAGGATATGTACTGTAATTGTGTTTTTATTTAATGTACAGTGTACACTCTATATAGCTATGCACCGCCCACTGCTCTGGAGGGCGGGCGCTTTAGTTCAAAGCCGATAAGATCCCAGGCCTTCTGCCCGACCAAAGGTAGTGTTTAGTTGGTAGGCTAGCCTTCTGCTAGAGTCCAACATAACCACCCGCCGTAGACCGGGCGCGGGTGGTATCCGGTGTAAGGTCCGAGCACCAAGGGGTTATTAAGACGACTGCAATAGTAGCGCACCCCTTATGAGGATTCACTATCATCTCCCGTGGGAAAAAACTCTATATAGCTATATTTTACTACATTATAAAGAATTTAGTATTTACTGTTCAAATACAACGTGTCCGTGTTTAGTGTTACTCTGCTTTATAAAATTATAAATTGATGCAAAGGTTGATTTTCGGATTAAAAATTGAAGATGAATAGTGTATTGTTGGCATAAAGTGTTTATGAATAGGTGTCAAAGAGATTTACATCGAATAATTAACATAATACTTGATTAACAACATCTTCTACGAGTGTTGTAAGAAAACGCGTAAGCGCCTCGATTCACACGGCGCATACGGCCTTTTGGTCGCGACCACAACTAGTGGAATATTTAGTGACGCTTCGTTGTGTATGGATTGTTATCGACTTACCTACTTGTAAATAAATATTTGCATTGCAACTTATGATGGCACCTACCGCCAATTGTGCTGGTTGTCATAATGGCATTACAAAGAAGAACGAATACCTACTCTGCTTTGTATGCAAATCAAAATTTGATCTCGAGTGCGCTGGTATTGGTCTCCAACGCTTTGCAACAATGAGTACGCAGCACAAAAACTCCTGGAAATGCCCTGAATGTCGTTGTAAACAGCCAAAAATTGACAACACAAATACCCCAGTACGAGCGGGGCCTAGTGTACAACAGGATGTTGAACTGAGTCCTGACCATTCCAATGTAACTTACCGATCTAAGAAGCCAACATTAAATACGTCGCCGGGTGGGCATTGCTGTGTATCAGAAGAGAGGCTTCAGAGTATTATTGCGCTGGAGGTATCATCTATTTTGAAAAGTACTATAAAAGAACAAGTAACAACAGAGTTAAAAATATTAGGGAACAAATATATAGTTTCCAAGATTCAATGGCATTTTTTAATAAGCAGTTTGAAGAAATCCGTACAGCTTTATCTGAGAAAGATAGCTTGATTACTGATTTGAAAGCTGAAAATGAGAGACTTAAGTCGACTACTTCTGATCTAACTCAGCGTTTGAACATAGTTGAAGTGCACTTGAGGGAGAGCAATATAGAAATAAATGGCATACCTGAGCACAGATCTGAAAATTTGGTTGATACTATCATACAGCTCGGTAAAATTGTGGACACTCCTTGGTCAGACAAGATATTGTGAAAGTAACAAGGGTTGCCAAACTATCTAACAACAATAGTAGACCAAGAGCCGTAATAGCCAAACTGTGTAACCCGAGAATGCGAGATGCTGTATTGGCCTCAGTTACAAAATTTAACAAAGCAAATGCTCAAGATAAGTTGTCTTCTAGTCATCTTGGTATTGGTGGATCTAAGGTACCGATTTTTGTAGCGGAACACTTAACACCTGGAAACAAGATGTTGCATGCTGCTACTCGTAGAAAGGCCAAAGAATTCTCATATAAGTTTGTTTGGATACGAAACGGACGGATCTATGCTCGCAAAGACGAATATAGCCAGGCTTTACTAATAAAATCGTCAGATAGTCTCAAGCTCATCTGTAAATAGGTTTGCTGAAGGTTGTAGGGTTAATGTTTTATTTTTGTAGATTATTGTTTTAAGATGGTTGAAGTTTATTACCAAAATGTTCAGGGTCTTAGGACGAAAACAAATGAAGTTTATAAAAACATATGTAACTCTCTGATTATAAAATAATAGCTTTCACCGAAACTTGGTTGAACAAAAACATTTCGAGTAATGAATTGTTTGACAGTAACAAGTACAATGTGTACCGTCGGGATCGACTTTGTTCAAAAACAACGAAACGAGATGGAGGGGGGGTCCTATTAGCGGTTTCTAGCGATATACCATTGGTTCGACTGTTGAATTGGGAATCTGACATCGAATGCATATGGGTAAATTTACGGATTGAAGTGAATAATAGATCAAAGAACCTGTTAATTTGTGTTGTGTATTTACCGCCACCTGTAAGCTCAAATACTTTGTCACACTTCTTAAGTAATTTGGCAAAAGCCATGTGTCAGGCTGATGATGTGTTGATCCTTGGGGATTTTAATCTTGGATGTATAGAGTGGAGTACTACTGAAAGTTACGGGTACATGACACCGGCAAAATACAATTCGACACTGGGGAATATGTTTGTCGATTTTATATTTGCTAATGAATTATATCAAATTAATAATATTGCAAATGAGCATCATCGGTTTTTGGATTTGATATTGTGTAGCTTACAGAGTGCGTATATTAATAAACCAGATGAACTTCTGACAAAGTGTTCAACACATCACCCAAATCTGTTAGTGACTATACCCTATGCTAGTAGACATAGTTTAAAGCATGGGGCTAATATAGTATACAACTTTTATAAAGCTGATTACTATAGGATGACTTGTGCTTTGAAATCTGTGGATTGGCAAGAGATATTTTTCACTTGTGGTGACGTTAATGAAATGGTGTCAGAATTTTATAAAATACTTAAGTCTGTAAGGAGTGAATTCGTGCCAAAGCGTCATGTGGTCAGGTCAAATCGTCCTGTGTGGTTTTCTAAGGATCTGGTTAAATTGTTATCCGAAAAACATAAAAGCCGATCGAGATGAATTAGAATTCAAGCTACTTCGAAGCAGATGCCATAAGCTATTCGACAAATGTTACAACAATTTTAAAGATAAAATGGAAAGTAATATAGATCATAATCCAAAAGCATTCTGGTCTTTTATCAAGAACAAGCGTGACACTAGATCATCGGTGCCAAGCAGAGTGAACTTGGATGAGACTGTTGCAGAAACTGGACCAGACATAGCTAACTTATTTGCGCGACAGTTTTCTTCGGTTTATTCTCCTGGCGCTGGTACTCGGGTGGGCGTTTGGGATGGTGTTGGAAACTGTGGTAATCATATCATATCTAAACTTACATTCACAGAAAAGGAAGTTTTAAAAAAAATAAAAAGACTTGATGTATCGAAAGGGGCGGGACCCGATTCTTTTCCTCCACTTTTAATTAAACGGTGTATGCATGCTCTGGCTTTACCTTTAATGTTAATTTATAACCGATCTCTCACAGATGGTATTTTCCCAGAAATATGGAAAACGGGCCGCATAGTTCCCATCTTTAAGAAAGGTGATTTAGCTTCTGTAAAAAACTATCGACCGGTATCTATACTTTCATGTTTTGCTAAGCTATTTGAGTCTCTAATATGCCCAGTAATTTCCAACATCATTCACTCCTGTGTCTCTGAGTGTCAGCACGGATTTTTACCAGGGCGCTCAGTCCAGACGAACTTAATAGCATTTGTGTCAGATATATCACAACAAGTTGATAGAAAGCTCCAGGTAGACACAGTCTACGTAGACTTTAGCAGCGCCTTCGATAAGGTCAATCACACATTATTACTTCAAAAACTTTGCGCGTACGGTATCCAAGATCCACTTCTAAAGTGGTTTCAATCTTATCTATGGGAAAGACCTCAACAAGTAGTTATACATGGTTATACATGGTTATACATCGACATGCTACTATGCTACCTCCGGGGTACCACAAGGTTCCCATTTGGGACCGGCACTTTTTTGGGCATTCATTAACGATATATCCTATCAAATAAAAATTGTAAATTCTCAATGTTTGCAGACGATTTAAAGATATATAGACCTATAAAATCAGCCAATGACAGCAGGTTGTTGCAAAATGATCTAAACAACATATTTAATTGGTGTCGGTCAAATTATATGTCTCTCAACGTCAATAAGTGCTACCATATTAAATACAGCAGACTAAAAAAACCACTTGTTACTAGGTATGAGATCGGCGGCGCATCTCTAGTTGAGGTAGATGAAATACGTGATCTAGGAGTAACTATTGATAAGGCTCTTACGTTCAAATCACACATTAATTCAATAGTGTCTAAAGCTGCAAAAAAATTTAGGTTTCTTAAAAAGAAACACTAAAGGTTTTCATAATGTTAAAACAAAAATCTTATTGTACAACTCTTTAGTGCGCAGCCATCTTGAGTTTGCCTCTAGTGTCTGGAACCCATACTATTCGGTACATTCGCAGAGAATTGAGGGTATCCAACGATCATTTACAAGGCATCTTGCATTTGGTACTCATGGCTTCTCTCACAGACAACCATACAATCAGAGACTATTATATTTTGGAATGATAAGTCTACAGAATAGAAGAATGATGTTGAACGTGGTTTTCTTGCATAAATTAATTAATGGATGTGTAACTTGTGATAACTTAACATCAAGCGTGTCGTTGTCAGTGCCTTACAAGTACCCCAGAGGTCGCATACATAAATTGTTCTGTGTTCCGATGGCCAGGACCAATCTCGGCTTACAGTCGCCTTTGGTGAGAATTTATTCTGATTACAATTTAATATCTCAAAAAATTCCCGATCTTGATGTCTTTGGTGACGGAATTACGGGTTTTTGTAAAAAAATATATGAATATTTTGCCGGTGTTATGTAGGATGCCTGTTAGTGAGTGGTTCAGTTATTAGTTTGTAAATTTTAGTTAGTTATTGCGAATGTTATGTACGCTTTAATTGTGATGCATATCAGAACATTTTGTATATATATAAGTTACTTTTTTGTAATTTTAATATGTGTCATGTAGCAGTACTGTAAATAAATAAATAAATAAATTTTCGTTATACGGGTTTTTTTTTAAATTATATGTTCGCCTAGGTCTTTCTCGTCCCGTATCTCCACTCACTCCAGCTTCATCAATCATTAAAAGAAGTTAATTGCCTAAATTTGTTAGATATTTTATTATTTCAATAAAAAATAATGCTGTTTAACTTAATGTTGGTATTTTATTTATTCATATTGTTGAATAGTTACTATTATTAATATATCTTAAGCATAAATGCAAATTACACAATCATAGTATCAAAAATTTTACATCAAAATTTTGGGTATATCATACCCACTTCAAAGCTGGTGTAACAATTTCTCACCTCATTCACGCCGGGTTAAAAGCTTGAAGCAATAAATTCAAAGCGATGACATTGAATAACTCACAAGTCTTCACTTATCTGTGTCAATTTACTAAATTAACCAGCTCAAAAACAACGCAATTCTATCAACTGCAGCGTACACCGACAAATAAACATGGCGAGCTCTCAAAATATTCCATGACATTTACGATCGGAAGAGAAACCGAGTTTCGAAACATAATAACTCTGGCGTCGGCCGACCACAGGAATTAGTCGATGCTATCGTAAAACCGATTACGCATCGAGTGCTCCAGTCGGTGCCGAGAATAAATTGTTTTATCGAGATCTCACGCATGCTCGCCTGTATAAAACTCTACATTGGGGGCCGATTCTGGCTCATCACTCAACCAATCAAAGTGCAATTTTCACGAGGCCGCTATTTTTTTAAGGAAATCATCAAAAATGGCGGAACCTCGAGACATTTGTAATTGAAAATCGAATAGTTCTATTGATTTTTCCCTTGTCTTTGATTATGATTAATGTATATATTAATTATTGTTAATTCATCATCACAGCTCACATATGTCTACATCGAGAGACATAAGTAATTTTTTTCCTTTTTTTTATACGTAGGGAAATGCTGTTACGGATACATCGTGCTCGGGAGCAGCACAAGGTTATGTCGGACTCTCCACAAGATGGTAACGCGGCCTACCGACTAAAACCCTACGGAGCATCTTGTCTTTTCGCCTGGTTCGTCCATTCTTGAGTAGCCATCCATCCAAACAGGCCGGAGTCACTTTGTGTGGCGGCAGCATCGCGAAAGGCGGGGTGCGCCCCGCGCCCTGATATGGGCTGGAAGGACACCGGGGGGTTTTTAGTGGGTAGGCCGGTCTTCTACTGGAAAGCCCCACACACGGCCGCGCCTAGCCAGCGCGGTGACAAGGTGCATAAGGAGCATTTTTCTCCCGAAAAGAAAAAATAGGCCGGAGCCACTTTGGTGTACTGTGCCTCTTCAAGCTCATATGTCCTCCTCGGAGGTCTGCGCTCACTGTACCCTCTCCTGAGGGTGCGGCAAACCATCCTCCATTAAAGCCGTAGGGCCTTTATAGCCAAGGCTAAGGTTGGCTAAGGTTGGTCGCGACCGGAGCGGTCCGGCCACGTGACCTACCGACTAAACTCAGCCTGCGCCTAAGTTTTTAGAACTGTATAGGTTTATCGTGAGAGCGATCGCCCCTCAGGACAGGAAAAACAAATTGGTACATAGCAGAATCAACCCGTCCGAATGATCCGATTCGTAGACCTCGCTCGCCTCGCCACGTCTCGGCACAGCATTACTTTCTCTAAATATGCCAACAACAATGTCATTTATTCAAATGAAACTTATTATTTAAGGAAACTGTGTATTACATTTGTATCGGAACGTGTCTACAGAGTCAATGAGACTAAGACTCGACATGATAGAGATCTCGGGTAATTTAATTGAGGTACTGTGTTGCGTGTGTAATTTAATGCTATTAAGTAATCAATCAGTTTCTTATATAACGAATAATAAAAATAAAACAGTTATTTCAAGGAAGCGTTTATTTCATTCAAACATAAAAGAAAGCAAGTAAATAATTTAATCGAGACAAATTAAGCGATGCTAATTTTGAAACTGAGTTCTAACTATCGACCGAGAAAGTTTATTTTTTTGTCGAAATATCGAGAATTAGCCCCCCGATAGAGTAAATTTATTAGACAGAGTAACAAGGTTGGTATTAATTAGTTATTGGATTATCCGCGCAGACGAGCAATATGGCATCTTAATTTGATGAATGTCATTGCTCTTGAGCGGGGTCGTTCACTAAACAGACCGAACTGAATTTATAACTTCTAATACCTAATTGGCATATTCTACTACTATTATAAAGGCGAAAGTTTGTATGTATGGATGTTTTGTTACTCTTTCACGTAAAAACTACTCAATGGATTTGAATGAAACTTTACCACAATATAGCTTATACATCAGAATAACACATAGGCTAAAATTTTTGAGGTTTCTAATGTGAGGTCGTAAAAAAAATACATTTTTTTGCGCTTACATTGCAAACGCCGACTGAATCCTACGTAGTTTATAGGAGCATACTGCAGTAGCTACCTATAGGCCTATGATTAGGTCTCTGCATTGCTTAGTTATCGTATTTCTTACTTATTACTAGACTAGACGGGACGAACCTGAAGTCCACGCGAACGAAGTCGCGGGCAAAAGCTAGTATATACATAATTATGAGTGTTCAATTCATAACACTCTGACTGTAGAAATGTGTTAATGCGATTACTTTTGACGGTTCGGTTGGATAAAGTTATCAGTTTTGAAGTTTCTAATCCTAAATAACATTATACATGAGAAAGTAACTGTCTGTCTGTCGGGATTTCATACCTAACTACTAAACGGTTTATATTAATAAAATTGAGAGCTTGACAAAGAATATAGAGTTTGCAATGAAAATATTGAATTTGAACAGGGGGATGAAAGGTATTGTAATTTTTAAAGCAAACTTGTAAAAATATAATATTAAGAGGGCGAAATATAAATAAACGATGAAATTTTGAAATTTTGTGTTAAATTTTATTTCCAGGCAATAGGGGATAAAAGTTTGTATGGAAATATAAATAAAATAATAGAGCTATCCCGATGTAACAAAAACGGAGTCATTATTAAATGTGAAAATGATATAACGCAAGAATACACTGTCGAAGTTGCGTACACAGCTAGTAAAATATAGTGGCAGTAGATTTGTCTGTCTGACACGATTTTACGTTAAAACTGCTGAATCAATTTTGACGGAAACCAATTAGGGGATAATTTGGAATCCCGTAAACGACATACGATGGTAAAATATCTATATACCATGTGAGAATACTATAGTTTTTTCAAATATTTACATGTTGTGTTCTGTATACTTTTATTGATAAAAGAGTATTGTAGTAACTATATAGATTTAGAATAAACTAGCGGACCCGACAGACTTCGTCCTGTCAAAAAGATTTGTACAGTGGCAGTTTTTAGTTCCTAATTATTTTATAGATAATGTCGCATAACCAAACAAATCGCAAAAAAAGTCTAAATGACCTATTACTTTTTGTGGCTATTCAATTTTGGAACGTGACATTAAATCCTCCAACGATGTATTCTGTGCTCCAACGCACGCACGCACACTGTTTTGATAGATATGATTGAATTTCAACTATATGTAGCGTTAATAAAGCGCAAATTGACTCTTTGATGTTAGGAACACACCTTCATTGCTTAGACAACAGTGAGTGCTTGCAATATGAACAATTTATACAATAACAATAAAGCTCAATTCGACTGTACGTTTTAGTTAGAAAACGTTTGCATGGGAAAATAAAAGGGCTGTTTTTAGGGTATTTCCTATAATTATTCGAATTTTCCTCATTGTAAAAACCCTCCTTGAACTTCAATGAACATTAACAAAAAAGAATTGGCCAAATTGGTCCAGGCGTTGTTGAGTTATGAGCTTACCAACACATTTTGCAATTCATTTTTATATATAAGATTACATAGTCTTGTCTGGTTGTACTTACATTACTTACAAATAAACATAATACACATATTATATTTTTTTATAATATAAAATAAATACGACCATTTATATTATATATTGAAATATCTTATTACAGACACATTGACATAAATGTCATTGTTATACGTCAAGAGGTCTTAATACAATACTTGTTAGAATTGCGAGATGTGCAATTCACTTTACGAGCTCCTACTGCATAACTGTATATCTCCTACTATCCACTGTAAATCTCCTACTATATATCTATATGTACTGGATATCGCTCCTCGAACCTATCATTACTATTAGAAGACTTGATGTCCTCGGCGACCGGGGTATGCACCGCCCACCGCTCTGGAGAGCGGGCGCTTTAGTTCAAAGCCGCTAAGGTCCCAGGCCTTCTGCCCGACCAAAGGCTTCTAGGTAGTGTTTAGTTGGTAGGCTAGCCTTCTGCTAGAGTCCAACATAACCACCCGCCGTAGACCGGGCGCGCGTGGTATCTGGTGTAAGGTCGTCCGAGCACCAAGGCATTATTAAGACGACTACAATAGTAGCGCATTATGAGGATTTACTACCATCCTTTAACTTTATTTTAACTTTAGCTAGTCAATATATATATGATAATTTAGTTTTTGTATATAGAAACTATAATAAATTCAATAAAAACAGTGATCTACATAATGTGAATACTAGAAACAAAAATAAACTTGCTGTTCCAATGTTCAGACTCCATAAAACTAGCTGCTCGTTCTTGGGGAAATGTATATCTATGTTTAACAAACTTCCGCAAAGTGTCATTGATTTGCCTTTATATAAATTTAAAATCCATATCAAAAAGACACTCATTAGTAAAGGTTATTATAAAGTAAGTGACTATCTAAATGATCACACTGTTTGGGAATAGGGACACTATTCATAGAGCCATGTTTGGTAACAACATTATTTATAATATTGTATTATTTTTATATGTGTATGTAAACATACATACGACTGTAATCGTATTAGGTATGATTGTATCTTATACTATATTGTATTTTTATATTATATTATTATAATTATTAACATTGAAAAGAGGAGATGAAAAATAGACCTTCAGAGTTTCTTGCTTGTTCTTCTCGAGAAGGCTCTCCCAATTTCCGAACAGGTGTTGAGTCAATATATATATTTTTTTTCCTTATTCGTACGTACGGACAAGGTTTTTGTTTTTTTTTAAGCTTTTTTTTTGTTTGTTGACGTCAATAAGTGCCTGTAAAGGTCTATCTTGAATAAAGATTATTTTGATTTTAGTTTGATTTTGATCCCCCGTGGGAAAAAAAAATCCGCGGCGACCGGCTGCCGGTACGCGATAGTCTACGTACAGCTCGGACTTTTTCACGCTTTATTTACATTCAAAAGTTGATTTATCTGTCGTATCCTTCTATACAATACCAGGGGAAATACCCATACATTCCCGCAATCAAAAGCTTAGCAGATATTACATTTTTAGTATTATGAGACGCTTGAGGGCTATGGAAATAATTCGAAGTAGGTCGTAGTAGTACGGCGCACGAATTCTTAATAAGTTAAATTACTTCAGCCGAGAAAGTATTTCATTTTATCTCAAGAATGAATATCACCGAAATATTCTAGGATTTTAATAAGCTTTCGTTTCTATAGATATTCATAGTGTCATCTCACATGGACTGTTATTGTGAGTCTGCTGCTAATATAAAATGTTTAAAATGTTTTTCTTTTTGTAATAAAAAATGAGCAGTTTGCGCTATAAATAAATTAGGACAATGGGAATCTTAGATTTAGACTTAGCAGCTCAGTACACTAATGAACATTTAATTTAACATCACAAGAACTTTTGATTAAACTTTTTAAAATTGAAAAATTAAACAATAGAAATAAAAATAAGCTTGTCGTTCCAATGTACATGTTACAAAAAACTAGAGCCTCTTTTATAGGAAAATGCATAGCGTTTTACAACAAAATTCTACAAAGTATTATCGATATTACAAATTTGAATCGATTGTGTTTTGACAATCGATTCAAATTTATGAGAAAAGCTTCTTATATTATTAAGTATTACTTAAGTGATAGTAATGCTTCCGTTTAATTTTAATGACTCAATAGTTACGTCACCAAATATTTTGTTTCAAACGTTTGTAAAGGAAGTTGGGTTTTTTTTTCCTCAGGAGGAAGGTTGAGAATCTTCACAAGGAGTACGAAACGTACCCAGGATACCCCCGCAAAGGCAGGTGTCACGGAGGTTATATCGGACTCCACGCGACCGGAACGGTCCAGCCACGTGACCTACCGACTAAACTCAGCCTGGCTTAGGTTCTAAAACCATATAGGCAAATAGTGAGGGCGACCGCCTCTCAGGAGAGGGGCGATGCTGCGCAGGCCCATAAAGGGGGCCCAAAGCGCTAGAACAGGCGCGGGAAGTCAAAGTGACGCCGGCCTTATCATTAGGGAACCTCGTCTTGGCGATGCTGAAGGCTGCCGAACTAAGGGATCATGGAGGATTTGGCGGCGCAGATGCCGCCGGCAGCGCAGATGCTGCCTGCAAGGACAGAAGGTCCTGCGTCAACTGGTTATCTTGGTCGATGAGGACGTGACGAGGTCTACGTTGAAGGTGACGAGATGGAGGGGCTGGGGTGTAACCCACTGCCTTCCTAATAAAAGGGTTCGCGTGTTGCTCTGCGGCTTTGAAGAAGCGTTCGGAGCAGGTTCGGAAGTGCTGTTGAATGGTCATTAAATCGAGGTCCCTATGGAGATCGGCATTACGAACATAATAAGGAGACAAAGGATATTGTTTTTTGCTGATTCCGCGCAGTTGATGATGACTTGTCCAACAAGCAGACAAGGTCGACACGTGTTTCGTCTCTCAGCGAGACATCTTCAGGATGTGAATGTGATGACACATCCTGAAGATGTCTCGCTGAGAGACGAAACACGTGTCGTCCTTGTCTGCTTGTTGGACAAGTCATCATCAACTGCGCGGAATCAGCAAAAAACAATATCCTTTGTAATACAATGGACTTCCGCAAAATAACACCTGCTACAATAGAGTACATAATAAGGAGAGTTAGTATATATATGAGGCTAGCTTCTAAGTGACAACTCTGTAAAAATATAGGGAGAAGGTAAAGCCCTTGCCAATTTTCTTGCTGGTTCTTTCGAGAGCGAGGTCTCTCACCGCAGTTTTGTGAAACAATGGCGTAGCATCTTCGACATATAAAAGTGATAGTAAAAATCCTATTTGAAGAATAAATTGTTGATCTCGACTGATAAGTGAGCGTTAGAAGTTGTTTACTTAATTTACATACTGTAGAAGATATGAAAAATAATATATCGACGGAGGGTATAAAAGCGAGTGCAAACTATTGACCCGGATACCTATTTTTGAATTACGAATGCGATTTCGAAATCACCGCTCACGGCCGGTCACGGATTCCTAAACATCCAATTTTTGAAAGTCGATCGCAGAGCTGCCAACATATAAAGTACACACATAAATATAAGAGTTCGGTTCCACGCAGAATGTAGCCGCTGCCGATTATTGTCGGCTTAACCATTATGGTTATCATATATATTGTATTTGAAATTGGCGCGTTCTGTATTTGACAATTATAAGTCTATGCATTTGCCTTGTTTTTTAAGCTGTGCTAACCGGGCTGTTCGTTTTGCATGTAATGTCTGTACAAGTGTTCTTCAATAAATTAACATTTTACTATTACAATCGTGTTTAATTACAACAGGTTATGGGCCCAGACCGTAATCTGATTGTAATAGTTCGGTTTGTGTTTAAATTCAACAAGTTTAGATTGCCGATCACAAAAGTAATACAATCTAACCTTTTGTGCGCCGCGTGGTTTGTTCACTAAAAAAAAATGACTTCGAATACAATGACGCTAATTCAAAAATTGGTTGGACGTGACAACTATAACACATGGAGATTTGCCGTCCAAACTTATTTACAACATGAGGAGCTCTGGTGCTGTATAGAAAATAAAGGTAAAGTTTTAGACCCGAAACTCGATCTAAAAGCAAAAGCCAAAATAATTTTATTGGTTGACTCAGTAAACTATATACACATTCAGGAAGCAAAAACTGCAAAAGAAGTTTGGGATAATCTACAGAAAGCTTTTGATGACAAAGGGTTAACACGTCGAGTTGGATTACTAAAAGATTTGATCACAACCACATTAGAAAATTGTCAAAATATAGAAGATTATATAAACAAAATTATGACAACGGCACACAAACTGAGAAACATTTCATTCGATGTTAATGATGAATGGCTGGGTACATTACTCCTCGCAGGGTTACCCGAAGTGTACAAGCCGATGATAATGGCACTTGAAAGTTCTGGTGTACCAATAACAGCAGACTCCGTGAAGACTAAGCTCTTGCAAGAAATAAAGGGCTCCGAGTCAGTGGCATTATATGCAAATAAAATTGATAAAAATAAGAACAGAGCACAAGAAAGCATTTTTAAGTCAAACAAAGGTCCCCGATGCTTTAAGTGCAATAGGTATGGTCACATTGGCAAGTACTGCCGAACAAAGAAGAAGGACCTCGGTAAAGAGACAGGAAAAGAAACTGGATATGTTGCAGTGTTCTCTGCTGCCACAGCAAATGACAGTAATAGTTGGTTTGTTGATTCAGGAGCATCCATGCACATGACTATGAAGCAGGACTGGCTATATGAAGAATCACCACCCGATTACAAGCATCCGTATCGCAAATGATAAAATGCTAACAGTCAAAAGTTGTGGAAAGATTGATCTGTCCGTAATCAATAGCAAAGGAGAAACACATGTAATACAAGTGACTAATGTATTGTATGTACCAGAGTTAGCAAGCAATCTTCTTTCTGTGAGTCAGCTCATAAAGAAAGGGTGTTCTGTACAGTTTAATGCTGATGGCTGTAAAATACTAAATAACTCTAAAAAGGAAGTTGTAGTTTGCAAGTTAGAAAACAATATGTATCGATTGAACTTAAGAAATATACCAACATACATGTGTAAAACCAATGAAAGTGATTGTTATTTATGGCATCAAAGGATGGCCCACCTGAATATGTCTGATCTGAGCAAGCTCTCACAGTGTGCTGAAGGCATCAAGATGAGTGGTAGTAAACTGAATATGGTTTGTGAATATTGTCAAGAAGGTAAACAATTCCGGCAGCCATTTCCGAAAGAAGGTTCCAGGGCAAAGAAGGTGCTGGAACTGATACACTCAGATGTCTGTGGACCATTGGAAGTAAAGTCAGTTGGCGGAGCACAATACTTCCTCACATTCTTGGATGACTACACCAGGAAAGTATTTGTTTATTTTCTTAAAAATAAATCAGAAGTTTTTAGTAAATTCAAACAATTTAAAGTGTTAGTAGAAAATCAACTTGATTTAAAAATAAAAAGAATAAGAACAGATAATGGTAGAGAATATCTTAGCAATGAAATGAAAGAATATGTTCAAAATTGTGGTATAATTCATGAAACTTCTAATCCATATACTCCACAACAAAATGGAATGGCGGAACGTATGAACAGAACTTTGATGGAGAGAGCTCGCTGTATGTTGCTTAATGCCAATTTACAAAAATACTATTGGGCGGAAGCAGTAGCAACAGCAGCTTATGTAACCAATCGATGTCCAACAAAATCCATCTCATACATCACCCCTGAAGAGTTATGGTCCGGGAAGAAGCCTAATTTGAAACACTTAAGAATATTTGGATGTGAAGTCATGGTGCAAATTCCTGACTCAAAACGTCAAAAGTTGGATGCTAAGGCAAGTAAAATGATTTTTATTGGTTATTCTGAAACAACTAAAGGCTACCGTGTATTAGATATTAAAACTAGAAAAGTTCTTATAAGCAGAGATGTAATATTTTTAGAAAATTCAATTAATAGAAAATATGTCATGGTTCCACTAACAGAAAATGTAAATAATGAAATTAACAGTAAAAATATTAGGGATGGTTCAAGTATGCAAAATACTGAGAAATCTAGTATGTTAGAAATGTCATCAGAACCATTGTTGTCTGATGATGAAACCTTTTTCTCTGATGATGATTCCATATATGTACCTGAAAGAAAAACAAAAGTAAATCCGATTAGTAACATAACTACTAGGTCTAAAAGTAAGAATATAAAACATGAAACTAATACTTACCTTTGTCAAGCTGGAGATCAGCAACTGAATGACACACCAAAGTCTTACCAAGAAGCTCTGTCATCTTATGATCATGTAAGATGGGAAAAGTCTATACAAGATGAGTTGGAAGCACACAGAAAGAATGAGACCTGGGAGTTGGTGGAGAGACCTGAAGGAATAAAACCTATTGGTTGTAAGTGGGTATTCCGAGTCAAAGATGTATCATCAGGCCTGTTGTACAAATCAAGGCTCTGCGCCATGGGATGTTCGCAGAAGCATCAAGTTGACTACACCGAGACTTTCTCACCGACTGTCAGGTATGATTCTGTAAGAGTATTGCTTTCCAAAGTGTGTCAAGAAAATTTGAAAATGATACAGTTTGATGTAAAAACTGCATTTCTTTATGGAAATATAACTGAAAATATTTATATGATTCCACCTGAAGGTTTAGATGTATCTGATGGTTTAGTTTGTAAAATTAAGCGGTCCTTATATGGCCTCAAGCAAGCACCCAGGTGCTGGAACCAGAAATTTGATTCAATTTTAAAGAAATTTGGTTTTGCTAATAGTCACTCAGATAAATGTATTTACACAGGAGAGTTAAATGACACCAAAGTATACTTAATATTGTATGTAGACGATGGATTAATAATTTCAAAAGATAAAAATGTGTTAGACAAAGTAATAAATGATTTAAAAGAAAACTTTGAAATAAAAGTATGTGAACCTAAAAATTTTGTTGGTCTTGAAATAGAAAGAGGAGACAATTATATATTTTTACATCAAACTAAGTATATAGAGAAGTTAATAAATAAATTTAATATGGCAAATGCCATTGGGAACAGTATACCAGTAGATCCAAACACTAAGCTTGAGAAAAACACCTCAGAAATAGATAGAAAAATACCATACAGAGAAGCAGTTGGTTCGTTGATGCATTTGGCAATAGTAAGTCGACCTGACATTATGTTTGGTGTTAGCTTAGTCAGCCGATATCTAGATTGTTTTCATGAAAGTCACTGGAATGTTGTGAAAAAGATAATAAAATATCTAAAAGAAACTAAAAACTATGGTTTATATTATACACCTAACAAACAAAATATAATAGAATGTTACAGTGATGCAGACTATGCCAATGACACTGATACAAGACGGTCAATGACAGGATATGTAATTATTAAAAATGATGCTGCTATAACATGGGCTAGCCAGCGTCAACAGAGCATAGCACTGTCTACAACTGAGGCAGAATTTATGGCTGCTTGCAGTGCAACAAAAGAAGTTATTTGGTTAAAGAGATTACTGTTAGATATAGATGAATATAATCAAGAATCTATAAGTATACACATAGATAATCAAAGTGCTATTTCAGTAATTAAGAATGAAAATTACCATAAGCGCTGTAAGCATATTGACATAAAATATAAGTTCATTAAAGAGAAATATGAAGAAAAAGAAATTGATTTAAAATTTATATGTAGTAATGAACAAAATGCTGATATATTTACAAAACCTCTGGCTAAAAGTAAATTTCAATATTTAAGGAGTAAAATAGGTATTTGTAAATTGTAACTGTCTTGTTTAATATGACTTATATATTATTATAGCTTATATATATATATATATATAGTAATTTGAGATTTTTAAGTTACATCTTGTCTGTATGATGTAGGTATTAGGTATAACATTGTAATTGTTATATTTTGAGATTTGTAAGCAGACATGTTGTCTGTATCATATCAGTATAGGTACTGTATTGTAATTGTTTTGATCTGAGATATAGAATAACATATTGTGTTAAATATTTACTAGCTTTTGTATTAAATCTGTGTAAAAGTAAATATCAAATGTGTAATAAGTAACTGTCAATGATGAGTGTCAGTCCTAAGTTTATATAACTTCATTTAGAACTTGTATCTTTGTTTACTACCTTTGTTTACATATTGTTTTTAGTGAAGAACGCTGTAATTTGGAGAGAGTATTGTATTTGAAATTGGCGCGTTCTGTATTTGACAATTATAAGTCTATGCATTTGCCTTGTTTTTTAAGCTGTGCTAACCGGGCTGTTCGTTTTGCATGTAATGTCTGTACAAGTGTTCTTCAATAAATTAACATTTTACTATTACAATCGTGTTTAATTACAACAATAATTATATAATATATGCTACATTCATATATATATATATGTATGTATATATTATAGGTATATAAAGTTTATATATATAGGTATATATATTATATATGAATGTAATCGCTGCCGGTTATTGCCGGCTTATCCATTGCGTTATTATATATACACACCACACATATATATATATATATATATATATATATATATAATATATATATATATATATAATATATATATTATAATATATATATTATATATATATACATATATATATTATATAAATGCTACATTCATATATATCTTATGTATATATTATAGGTATATAAAGGTTATATATATGTAAATAACTTTTATATACCTATAATATATACATACATGTATATTGAATGTAGCTTCAAATATATAATATAGACTGAAAAATCAAACAAAACACAGATAACATTTCCACAAGTATGACTTGATTACGAGTGGGTGAGGGCACTCGTAATGAAATCACACCTGTGACTAAGGTAGTCACAATCAGTGATATTCAAAAATAAGAATTATTGAAAATCTGTGATTATTAGTCACATCGGCGATTTTGAAGTCGCATTCGTAATTCAAAAATAGGTTTCCCGGGCATTGCTGTCCGTCATTTTTGCGTGTTGTCGCAACGAAAAACAGATGGCGCTACGTGTGCTATGTAGCGTCTCATTTACTTAGTTGATGAGTGAACACATGTTTTCAAAATTACCCTCTATAGTTTTCTATTAAATGTTAACTTTGTAAAAAGTTACGTCGTTCTCTTAATAATAGCGTGGATTCTTATAATACATACACCCACGCCTAGAGAGAGTTCACAGTTTTCCACTTGCTCTTCAACTCTTATTTATACTTCAACGCACGTCGGTTACGGGTATTCTTGATCTAGCCTTCTTTCGAAATCTTTCCAATTTGGTCCAAGTATGTTTGTCTAGTTCGTTCCCTTCCGTTTGGTTCATTCATATTTGTCCTTTCTATGTTTTTCGTCCATTCTTTCTATGTATCTAACCTATGAATTACCTTCTCGACTTTTATCACGACATCTTCTTGCACATCGTACATTTCCCTTGTCACACTATTTCACGATTTATTTATTACCGTCAATTGTGATGTCAAAATCTATACTAATATATAAAGCTGAAGAGTTTGTTTGTTTGTTTGTTTGAACGCGCTAATCTCCGAAACTACTGGTGCGATTTGAATAATTCTTTTTTTGTTGGATAGTCCATTTATCGAGGAAGGCTATAGGCTAAATAACATTACGCTATGACCAATAGGAGCAAAGACAGAGCGGTAAATGTGTAAAAAAACGGGGAAAATTATTCATTTTTGAAGGCTTTCTTTGCGTGCGCTGCGAAAACGGTTCAAGATACACAAAAATATGTATGAAAGAATTATTCCTCTATACATGATCTAAAAAAAAGTCCGCGACGGCATATGTCTATCTTTTAAGGTTTAGTCACAATGACCGTTTTTATGGTACCAAATTTGGATATGTCGCGTTGTCAAGATCGGGTAACAGCTGAGGTGCGCAAAATAACTATTCCACGCGGACGAAGTCGCGGGCACAGCTAGTATTTTATAATAATAATAGGTCCTTAGCTATGCGATTGTCTTTAAAACTTTTTAAATGTAAGCTCCATTATTGAATATCAGAATCAGGATAATACAAACTCAAATATTATGTGGAGTCATTTAGGGCAAATACCTATGATGTCACAATTTGGTAATTTTGAGAAATTATTTTCATATACCTACCTGAGACATAATAAGTTCCTGTGGCACAGAAGTGCTTAAACGCAGAATCTCATTTCTCATGCCCACTTGATTCAACTGAGAATTATAATTTCGATGAAAGCCGAGCGCTTCCAATAAAACTTTCCTCGGAGTTATAATGCATCTGCCACGCTGATGCATTTATTATTATAAATAGCTGGGTATGTGTTAGGGGGTTATTGTAAACATTTATATATATAACATTTTTTTTTATTCCATACGGTGGCAGACAAGCAAATGGCCCACCTGATGGTAAGTGGTAACCATCGCTCATGGACATCTGCAGTGCCAGAGTAAGAAATACTCTTTTTAAGCCTCGTTTGAAGTTAGACATATCGTAGCGCTCAGGAAACATCGCAGCTGGGAGCTCATTCCAGAGTTTGCATGTACGCGGAAGGAATGAACGCTGAAACCGTGTCGCGTAGCGGAAGGCTACGGCTTGGGGGGGTTCTTAGTAGTCAATGCTCAAACTACAGTTGGCTGCTTGAGGTTGGTTTATTTAAACGATTTCACAAAAGGTATAAGTAATAAGAAAAAGAAAAAGTCCTACAGCATTCCGTGTAGGACTCTTTCTTGAAATTTTTAATAAATCAATATAATTTCCAATATAATAAACAGGTAGTATTTTATGACATTGTATATAAATTATAAATTTGATTCGATTTGTACAAAGCGAAACATAGAGTGAGTCAGCCTAGCTTATTTTGCTTTGGCAGATGACATATTTCGAATTTTGACTGACAACCAAAATCATAAACGAAAGAAATAAACCGGCCAGGATTCCCATGAGGATTCCTAATATCATAGACAATGCTTACCGATGGTGAACCATAGGCAACATAAGACATGTAACGGCTACACCGTTACAACCGAACTGTACTAGACAAGATCGGTTCCAGGTGATATGGATGAACTCTACTGCGATGGCGGGTGGTGCGATGGTAAAAAGGTGACGAAGGCACCATTGCAAATAGCATGCATGCAACATGCACTCTCATGTTTATAAATGGCAGTTGTTAATACGTATTTGAGATGATAATTTTAGTTAGGATAAATAGAATGATAAACATATATTTGCACGCCAAATTAGACAGAATGTAATCGACATTAAAATTATATTACCATTTTTCTTTCTAAAATCTATTTTTATCACCTCTTTTAAATCTTATATTTCCACTTTTCATCCAATTATTTAAAATAATAATGGGTAAGTATGATATTTACTGAAAATCTGCCACTAAATAAATATGTAAGTTATGTACTGAAACTAAATTAATTCAAAATTCAATACATTTCCCAAAAGGGCCGGGGAATTATTTACAATTACTGGCTAATATGATTAATACATAAATTTTTACCACGTCTACTAAGAGTGCCAGTACGGAGGGGATCAAGGATGGCACCTATAGGTCCAGAACCAATTGTTCCACTCCCCGCAAGCTGGTATAAAGGCAAGATTACAGAGCACTCACGCCTTGCACATGAAAGAATGTGGAGCACCCTAGAGACATGCCGACAGGCGAGATCTTTTCTACCGCAACTTGACCCAAGGCTTTCTAGGAAACTACTACAGCTAAAGAGACCCCAACTACGCACTATTGCAGGTGTAATCTCGGGGCACAGCAACCTTAACAAACATCTCTTTAATATAGGTGTGACTGACAGCCCACTATGCAGAGTCTGCATGGAAGAGGAAGAAACGGTCACCCACGTTCTGCTGGAATGCAGAGGGGTGGCAGAATACCGGGCCCGCTTCCTCGGATCGCCGAGGAGCGGCCAGGAAGTGCTTGACAACCTCAAGGCACTCATTCACTTCCTGGAGGTGCTGGGATGGCTGGAGTAAACCGGCCACACCCTCCGACGCAAAATAGGCGCATCAGACGTCGAGTTGCGGACAACGCCTGCACGAAAAAGAAGAAGAGAAGAAGAAGAAGAGTGCCAGTAATTAACATAGGTTTTAGTAATTCTCTATTATTCCATAATTAAACCCATTTATTATTTATTATTATTTACCTTACGTGAAGTTCTATTGTAATTATCTTCCTGAAATTTCGCGTTGTTAATTTCGCAACACCTACAATGTGAAGGCAGTAGGAATTATATATTAAACTAGCTTTCTGCCCGCGGCTTCGCCTGCGTGAATTACGGGATTGGGTCTATAGAGGGTTAAGGGTCATAGCTTTTGCCCACAGCTACATATGCGCGAAAGTCGGTTTATGGCGCGAAGGTTTTATCGCGCTTCCCGTGGGACTATCCGTATTTCCGAGATAAATAATACCGCAAAACCTTGCTCAAGAATCACTCTATCTATTGATGAAAACCGCATGAAAATCTGTGCAGTAGTTTTTTGAGCGAAGCCTTTATTGCGCACCCCGTGGGATCTGTCGATTTATCCGGGATAAAAAGTAGCCTATGTTACTCGGGGATAATGTAGCTTTCAAAAGGTGAAAGAATTTTTGAAATCGGTTCAGTAGTTTCGGAGCCTATTCATTACAAACAAACAAATCTTTCCTCTTTATAATATTAGTATAGATTTCAAGAAAATGTCTCGAACTAAGCGTATGTATATATATATATATATATATATTATATATATATATATATATATATATTACAACTTGCTCTAACTTTGTTGTGGTCCAGGTTCCAGATTCGTCATAATACGTACACAATAAGCCGACAAGGAAATATGCGATCTCAAAGCTGCAGCGAAGTGGTCTACTATTTCTGTAACTCTGAATGTGGTTCAGTAGATCCAGGTCAGCTTATAAATAAAATATATTATAAATATAAATATTTATTACACTTACACCAATTAGCCTAGCCCAAACTAAGCTCTATAAGGCTTGTGCAATGGGATCTAGGGTAACGGATAGACATACATATATTATACATATATAAATAATTTTTATTGAAATATATATCAACAACCATGACTAAGGTACAAATGCTCGCATTCATCACACAAACATCTGCCCCCACCGGGATTCGAACCCGGGACCTCAGAGATGGCGACACCTTGAAACCGGTGTATTATCCACTCGACTATGGAGGTCGTCAAATCGTCGTCGGTCGTTATAAGAGCAGCTGTCTCGGGCGACAGGCGGCAGCGATCTCAAATATGAAGGGTATCGTTCAATGAACTTGACTAGTAAAAAGTATCCTGACGTTGGCTAGTAGCTTAACTAT
Source organism: Scirpophaga incertulas (assembly GCA_036419045.1). Taxonomy (NCBI): domain Eukaryota; kingdom Metazoa; phylum Arthropoda; class Insecta; order Lepidoptera; family Crambidae; genus Scirpophaga; species Scirpophaga incertulas. The sequence goes on along the minus strand of CM071635.1, from coordinate 27,496,227 downwards.
ATTTTTAGGATTTTTTTTATTTTTTAAAAGAACTAAAAATACAATTTGTAAAACACATCTTAGCCTTCTAGTTTCGTTAGTAAATATATATGTATGTGCCATTAAGGATTTTTAAGAAAGTATAAAAACAGGATGTTTTAACCTTTAAACCTACTAATATTATAAACGTGAAAGTTTGTAAGTATGGATGTTTGTTACTCTTTCATGTAGAAAGTACTGAATATATTATAGTCTAAGATTATATGTAACTTCCTGTACTTTTCACCTTTCTACAATCCTGTGGACTAAATAAAATTCTTCTATGTCATTCTCATGCCTTATTAACTTGCCTATTACTCATTCATCTTATAAATCTTCTTGCATCAGTTCTTTTTCTTCTCTCCTTTCTGTATGCCTTAATCAACTAATCGTTCTCTTTTCGATCCATTCAAATCTTCTTTCATGCAACCCTTTTTTATTATCATATCATTCATAATTTACTCTTACGTATAGCTTTTCCAGTCAGTAAAAGCGGGTTATTAATATAATTCTAATCACATTTTTATGGTCAACTAGCGGACCCGACAGACTTCGTCCTGTCAAAAAGATTTGTACAGTGGCGGTTTTTTGTTCCTAATTATTTTATAGATAACTAGCTTTCTGCCCGCGCTTCGCCCGCGTGGATTTCGGTATAAGGTCTATTTTGCCCACGGCTACATATGCGCGGAAGTCGGTTTATGGTGCGAAGGTTTTATCGCGCTTCCCGTGGGACTCACTCTACCTATTGATGAAAACCGCATGAAAATCTGTGCAGTAGGTTTTTAGCGAAGCCTTTATTGCGCATCCCGTGGGATCTGTCGATTTTTCCGGGATAAAATGTAGCCTATGTTACTCGGGGATAATGTAGCTTTCCAAAGGTGAAAGAATTTTTGAAATCGGTCCAGTAGTTTCGGAGCCTATTCATTACAAACAAACAAACAAATCTTTCCTCTTTATAATATTAGTATAGATAGTATGATGTCGCATAGCCAACCAAATCGCAAAAAAAGTCTAAATGACCTATTACATTTTGTGGCTATTCAATTTTGGAACGTGACATTAAATCCTCCAACGATGTATTCTGTGCTCCAACGCACGCACGCACACTGTTTTGATAGATATGATTGAATTTCAACTATATGTAGCGTTAATAAAGCGCAAATTGACTCTTTGATGTTAGGAACACACCTTCATTGCTTAGACAACAGTGAGTGCTTGCAATATGAACTTTATACAATAACAATAAAGCTCAATTCGACTGTACGTTTTAGTTAGAAAACGTTTGCATGGGAAAATAAAAGGGCTGTTTTTAGGGTATCTCCGATAATTATTCGAATTTTCCTATCTATCGGACTCCACGCGGCCAGAACGGTCTGACCACGTGACCTACAGACTAAACTCAACCTGTGCCTATAAGTAAATCGTGAGGGCGACCGGCCCTCAAGAGAGGGGCGATGCAGCGCAGAACCATAAAAGGGACCCAAAAGCACTTGAAGAGGCGCGAGAAGTCAGAGTAGCCGGCGTTATCATAAGGCAATTATTAGCAGTAATATTACCCCTTCAGTGGCACTATTTGTATTATCTTTATCATCACTTTCTAACGAAATCTAATGCTTAACAATTTCTGACAAACCAAGCATATGCCACAGCTGATTCCACGAGCGATATTTAATCTCTTCTTTGTTTTTAATACCACGAAGGTGGCAAAAAGGTCTACGGCCCGCCTGATGATAATTGGTTACTGTAGCCAATGGATACTTGCAACATCAGGGCTGTTCCTCGCACGTTGCCAACCCTTTGAAAACCTATTTACTCCCCTTTTGAAGAACCCCATAGTGTATCCCTCCGGGGAAACCTCGGCAGGGCGCTCATTCCACAATCGAAGGGTACTCTGGAGAAAATTTAAGAACCATTTAGGTTTTAGTGTGTGATCATGCTGTGTCGATGGCGAATGATGCGATCATAGAACTCACAATTAGAAAATCAGTTTTCAGTTCTAGGTGATTAATAAGGGAATTTGTGGAATTCCACCAGTTTCTCAATCCTATAATCTCCTCGTGTTAGTCAAATGGCTGTTTTTAGAACACCGACCGGTAGCCAAGAGCATAAGCATTTTATTATTTATGACTGCTGCACTGGCAAATCCGGCGTGCATCCCGTTGAGTACGTGAAGAAATTTCAAGCGATATTAGATTTCATAATAATACTGCAATACACAAAGGCATGGCAGCAAATTCCTGAAATCATGACGTGATGGTTGAAAATGAACCTTAAATCATGTTTAATAGGATCTCACGTTTGTAAATAGTTATATGAAGAGTGTTTGGATTGTAGCAAATGGAAAACTGTTTTTATGGCATAGGGCAGCAAACGTTCAAACGGATCACCTGATGGTAAGCGATAACCGTTGCCCATGGACACTCGCAACACCAGAGAAGTCACAGATGCGTTGCCGGCCTTTTAAAAGGAAATAAGGGGGGAAGGGGGGGTTGGGCCTCCGGTACCCTCACTCACTCGGCGAAACACAACGCAAGCGCTATTTTACGCCGGTTTTCTGTGAGGCCGTGGTATCACTTTGGTCGAGCCGGCCTAATTCGTGCCGAAGCATGGCTCTCCCACGGTAATAACGGTGTGTGGAAATCTCTATCTACCTCTATGGGAAAGATGTATGTAAATCGAAAATAGCTTTTTACATTCAATGATTACTCAAAACCAATAACTTTTGTACTTGAAAAATGCTACGCAATTGGTTCACATGTCTGCGGCGGGAGACTTCTCGAAATAACCATCGAATTTGATTGCAAGTTTGTATTTGAAAGTACGTTGTTTATAAAGTCAGAAATTTAAAACTTATATTTTTGATTAATGTTTAATTAAATAACGATCTTTAAGATAATCAAATATCATAAAGATTTTAGCTTAAAGTGGATAAAAATAGTAAACGAGAAGTTTTGTTTAAAATAGCCCAAAATAATATTGAATCGATTTTGATGGAAGTTCATAGAAAAGAGATAATTATAGACACGAAGAAGTGCATAGGGAATTTTTCACAATGGAAATATATATTTTTCCTGCTGGATAATCGGATGAAAACAGCTGGATGGGATGCAATGGGATATGATGTTTGAAAACCCAGGGAAGAGCATATGATAACTTTTATTATGAGAAAAATATCATTCCTTTTGGAATTTCTTTTATAACAAAGGCGAAGCCCATAGCGTAAAGCTAGTTATAAATAATAGTATTAATAGGATAAAACAACAAAATAAATATCTTCAACCCCGGCTGAGTTTAAACTGTTAATGCCTGATCCTGATCTAATGTGCAAATCAAAATTTTAATGTAAATATGCAATTGTACTTCTCATGCTTGAGGTTATACTATGATGATAGATTGCGGATTTGACTACTGTCTCTTTTCTTTTTGTGACATTATCCAATAGATGGCAGTATAGCAGCCACATGGCGGAACACATTTGCACATTTGATTTTAAAAGGTGTAATGATTAGATATGACTTGGTCAGTGACAGTATTCAGTCAGGGGAGGAGGAGTTCGGGAGGAGTGCAAGTCCTAAAAGTCACGTTAGTATTCCATTGCTTTAAATGAATAAACCGTTATTTCTAGAAGGTGTTTGATATTGCTGACAACGCTAATAATATAACTTTCATTGCTATATGATGTCTCTGACTTAGATCAAATTGACAGAAATAATTTTAATTGTCGTTTTCGTTATTTACAACATTTACGTGACGATTTTAAAACAAGGTTTCGCAAAGAATATTTAACTTCTTTGATACAAAAATAATACACACAAAACAGAAGTACGAGTAGGAGATATAGTGATAGTACAAACTGCTGACAAGAGGTTAAATTGGCCACTAGGGTTTATATTAGAAATGTATGACGGAAGAGACGGGGTTCAAAGGGTTGCAAAGTTAAAAACAGCTCTCGGTATAAAAATCAGACCGATTCAAAATCTTTATAAAATCGAAATATCGTCTTCGAATGTTAGTCACAATTCTAGTGAGCTACGCACTCGTAGTGGTAGGGTAATAAAGTACCCAACCGTCTTAGTATTTCATACTGAACCCTTTTCTGACAGTAATTAATTTCTGTTGGTGTAGAGGATGTCAAAAACCTCTTTTAAGTTTTATACTTGCTGTAACTTTTGAATATGACATCGTGTGTCAGTTGAAATAATTCAGTTTATAAAATATATATACAGTGTGTTAGGGAACGGACTTCCGATACTTTACCAACGTGTTGTATGTTAAGTTTTATCGACAAAAACCTATACAAATGGGGGTCGCATCCCTCACCCCTATGAATGAGAGCTATTTTAAAATTTTATTTCTCGTATTTTAAGGAGTTAATTAAATCTTGTTATTTTACGATTTTATTTGGTCTACATACACAAAAGTGGCCTTATTTCAAAGTTAATGAGCTGTGCTAGCATTTAACAATAAATTTGTTAAGAAATTCTTTACAATAATAAACAAAATCCTTTGATTTAGACGGAAAACTGGGTAAAATTATCTATTTTTTTTTTTAGTTATTGGGCTCTACCTAAAATTCCGGGCCCTTGACATATCTTTTTTTTTTGTTTTAATTTATTGGCAATGAGTTGAGCTTGTAAATAAACCTAAAATAAGTACCGCTAAACAAGCAAATAGTTAAGGAACGGGTCTAACAAAACAAGTCAAAATTGACAAAAAAAAACCCTATTCATAAGAAGGTAATATTTCTATTGTGTGTGTGAGAGAGAGGTACTTTTACGATTAGAAGGTGATCCATTATCACTGTATATGACTTTAATGTTTCCTCTCCTGCCTATAAATCTTTTGAATGCTAAAAGAAAATCTTCGGATGACAATATACGACGGACAATATCGGACGATAATGTCACTTCTAAATGCACAGCCCTATAGGCTGCACACGTAAATAGTGCTATCCAGCACTTTTCTCTGGAGCGGAGATATAATGGGCCAGTCATGTCGACACCTGTCACTTCAAAACAATTACCACAAGTAATCCTATTTAATGGGAGTGGACAAGTAGGCACATCACATTCAGTTCATATTTTTCTATAAAGAAACTTGTGGGCGCCAGTCAGTCGCCGCGTTCTTAACATGTTTTTATATTTTCACATTGTAATACTTCGCTTCAGATTAAATATTGTATATTCTATGTAACACATAAATATTACAAGCCTGTTTCCGGTTACATCTGTAGCACAGATGAAAAGCAAAATGTTATTTCCTAAAATCCAAATTAATTCGCCATTGCAAGGCGATAAGTTGAAACAATATGAATTTCATCGTCACTTACTTAGTTTGAATGTAAACTATAAAGCAAATAGCTATCACCAACAATTTTATAATGGCTATAAAACTATAAAGAACGATTGCGGATCTCATGTTATCCCATAAATGTTTTATGGCTCCGCCGCGAACGGCTGTTAAGGGCGACATATTGCCCTGATGCAACTTCAAGGCGACGCGTATTCCTGGATGGAATAACTTAAAGATTTTTATTTTGCTTAAGGAGTTTTAAACGCGATATTGTGTCAACTTATAATTCGCGTCGTTAGTACACCGGTTTCAAGGTGTCACTATCTCTGAGGCCCTGGATTCGAATCCCGGTGAGGGCGATGTTTGTGTAATGAATTTGTACGTTTGTCACGGTTGCTTATATATATATGTCTATCAAAAATATGTATATATTTAAAATATATGTATGTCTATCCGTTACCCTAGATCCCATAACACAAGCCGTATAGAGCTTACTTTGGGCTAGACTAAAAAGAAAAACATATATACAGATACACCATAAGGACAACCAGTTTGTTTTATTTTTAACTAGCTTTTGCCCGCGACTTCGTTCGCGTGGACTTCAGGTTCGTCCCGTCTAGTCTAGTAATAAGTAAGAAATACGGTAACTAAGCACTGCAGAGCCCTAATCATAGGCCTATAGGTAGCTACTGCAGTATGCTCCTATAAACTACATTTAACGATCTTTTTCCTTTTGTGGGTTATTCCTAAGAGATAAACATATACCATCACGGACTTTTTTGTAGACCTTTTTAAGTTGTACAATACTGTAGTAAATTGTTTTGATCTATCTTGTAGGATTCAGTCAGCGTTTGCAGTGTAAGCGCAAAAAATGTGTTTTTTTTTACGAGCTCACATTAGAAACCTCAAAAATTGTAGCCTATGTGTTATTCTGATGTATAAGCTATATTGTGGTAAAGTTTCATTCAAATCCATTTAGTAGTTTTTACGTGAAAGAGTAACAAACATCCATACTTACAAACTTTCGCCTTTATAATAGTAGTAGGATGTTTAAAATAAAACAAATTAAATTAAATATATAAACTAGTGATGTGCCGGATATTCGTATCCGTATCTGTCTCCGTGTCCGCGGATATCCGAAGCAGATATAAGATTCGTATCCGTGTCCGTATCCGTTACTTTTTGGCGGATCTTTTTCGGATCTATTTAGCAAAGTCTTCTTTAAAGAATAATTCTTGAGGATATTTTCTTTGTAAATGATTTTTTAAGGAAATTGAGGAATTGATCATAAGTATTTACACTTTGCACATTCATCATTTATTATCACAAAATAATTCCATATTACACCACTAAACTTTTTTTTAAATCATGTGCCAATACCTAACACAAGCGTTATCTATGCTGCCCAGTGTAAGAAAGTTAAGATCCATATCCGTATCTGCGAATATTGACACCAAATATCCGTATTCAGATCTATATCCGCGGATCTAGATTTTTAACGATCCTGCACCTCACTAATACAAACATGTAAATAAACAACATTTAACCAATTAATGTTAATTACATACATATGATTAGATTTTATTGTTTGAATTACTCAATAAAAGAAGTTGACAGTACAAAATTTTTAGGATTGACTATAGATAACAAGTTGACATGGAAACCTCACATTAGTAATTTAGTGGCAAAATTGAATCAGTTTTCTTATGCTTTATATAAATTAAAGAAAGTTTCTAATGTTAAAACACTTATCACAGCCTATCATGGATATGTCGTATCAAATCTGAGATATGGCATATTATTTTGGGGCAATTGCACTGATAAGGTAGACGTCTTTAAAGCCCAAAAGAGATGTTTGAGGTCTATGTTCGGTTTGAAACAAGACGAGTCATGTGAACCATTTTTTAAAAAGTACAAAATTTTGACATTACCATCATTGTACATAAGTGAAGTTGCAAATTTTGTTAAAAGTCATTCACACTTCTTTGAATATTGTCCAATTGGAAGCCGTCGTGAGGGTTATTTAAAAGTGACCCATGGATGTAAGTTCCATCTTCGGAAAACAAGTCTTAATTGTATGGCGCCTACCATTTACAATAAAATTCCAATTGATATTAGGACAATTAGGAACAACAAAAGATTTAAAACTACTCTCAATGGCTTTCTTGCTGAAAAAGCATATTATGACATAAAGTATTTTTTAGAATAATATTAATTGATTTGACTGATTTATTAATTAATTATTAATTTTTGACATGTATTTATTGATTTAATTGGAATTGACTATTGTTATGCATTTTTTTTCTTATAATTAGTTCATATGCCTGTATGGCGAATCATGGTTGGACATCATATTTTTGTAAATAGCAATGTAAAGCAATGTAACCCATGTTTATGAACGAATAAATGAATTTGAATTTGAATTTGAATTATTATGTAATATTCTTAGCAATTCTAAAGTTAATTTGCGCTTAGCCAAATTAATACCTCTATAGATACAAACAGAATCGATTTAGAGGACAGCGCAGTCCAGCGTTTGTACGAGAAACATTGGTAGCAAATAAATTGTCAACACGGACCTTAAGCTTAAGAGCGGATACAGAACGGTGTCTAGAGTCGAAATACTTTTTTTCTCTTGTTCCTTTGCATGGTTTTTGTTTTTTTTTTATAAGCTTTTATATTAGCTTCACTTCTAACTATGTAAGAAAATCTTGGAATCTTAATTTGACCCACTTCCCGGTCTCCGATTGAGCTGAAATTTTGCATGCACTTGTAAGTCGGATGATAATGCACGATTATGTGTATGACGTCATTCTAAATCCAACATGGCGGCATTACCAAGATACCAATTATTATAATGCACCCCTACAATATGGGTATCAAATGAAAGGGTTTGCTGAGCTTGGTTTTTTAGTCGGAAAGTAAATGAAAAGTAAAAAAACATTTTTAATTCATTAAAAGTATTCTATAAGTAAATCTCGCGACAAGCTTTTACATGTAAAAGTTTATTTTGCTCTTTTTAGCGCATTTAATAAAAGCTTGTATTAAAATAAAATCTAGTTTTAATTCAGCCTTATGTTTGGACGCCATTAAATATAGTTCTATATTGAATACAAATGAATTTCATTTTATTTAGAGGTCTGAAATAGCAAAGAAACCAAGATAAAAAACTGTGTAATGTATAAAATTCTACAACACAATCTTACTAAGCACTCTTTGTTTTACGCTGTAAATATTATTGACTTTATTCCGACAGTACCGACGATCAAACGGCTGGTTCGACATATGCGCGGAACCTCAATAAAATGTTTACACACTGATGTAGTGCCTATAAACCATCGACCAACCGTGCTTTTGGCTACACGAGAATTTCGCCTCTACACACCCAGATATAAAGCCGAGACTTAAAGAGAGCAGCTCTCTCAGTTAACTGTCTGTGATTTATTATCGTTGTTTGATGTGGCCGGCAAAGGCGCCACTGACCGCTCCATCAGAAGCTGGCGCTGGCACATATTACAGCCACTCATCTCATTAAAGATCTGTTTTGCAGACACACAGTCACTCACAGATCAAATTAATAATGTTAATTATTTATGACTAGTTGACCCGACAAACGTTGTCTTACGATAGAAATTATTTCCAGAGATTTTTTTTTACATATGTTTTATGGTTAATCTTGTTTTTCCTTGAACCCTTACCCTGCTATTAGTAAATTTATTATATTTAAATTTATATCTACTCATTTGTTGTTTATTTGAGTAAAGCCCTACTGAGGGCTTGTAGTGTCCTAGAAAATGTGCTGCTGGGACGATCTTCGCAAAACTCCTCCCGTGCAACTTCTGGTCGCTCTGTTTCTGACTCGAGTCTCGAGAGGAGCAACTGCTCCAGTGAAGTTACTAAAATTATTGTTAAAAAATAGGGGTTGATTATAGAAAGGTGAGGATTTAGGGTTGTGAGCATTTTATAATGCCACATTTGAAAAAATTGTCGTGAAAATGAAGATTCTCTAAAAAAATTATCAGCGCCGATAAAACTATTTTTATAAGTTCACAATTCGAGCGTATTGTTTTTTGTCTGTTTCTTTAGAACTTTCAACAAGATTTTTTTTTATTTAGAAGCTGGTGTTTCTTGGCAGAATCATAAGTTAAAGTCTAATTTAGAAAAATAAAAAAGGACGTTAAAATTAATATCACATCTTGTGTATCAGATTCACTAAAATTCACAAAATAAAACTATAAACAAAATGAAACCGAGATTAAGAAAACTGACTCCAAAATAAAAATTGTTTCTACTTTTATTATCGTAATTATTTTTTTATTTAGAATATGTTTTTGAAGTCGGTATTTTTTCAATTTTGTTGTTTTTTTCTATAATTAAACCGTGAAATATAATTTTTGTAACAACTTGTGTATACGGCGCTTTGAGGACCAGCAACTCGATTAAAACTTATATTAGCTAACTATATTTAACGTTATCAGTATATGTATGTGAATTTTGTAAACAAATTTAGTTATTTAGAGAGTATTTAGTTCCATATCTCGATTGCCAAGGAAATTACTTTCTGTAGATCAGTGCGAGAAATCAGTAATTTCCCGCCACGATCAAATCTTTCAAATTCGGAACCAACAAGTATATTTAATGTAGAGAAATAAAAATTAAATAACGGAGCAAAATTTTGAGTAATGATAACGAAAAATTTGGTTACTCATTACCTGAAAATAGTGACTACATAATTATTTTTCTTAATAGATAAACCCATTGCCCCTTCGACGTCATTATAAACTGATTCCACTGTGCTGAGAGTTTACTGGTTGAGAAAAGAATTAACTTTATATTACACTAGCTGACCCGCGCCCACTTCGTTGGGCATAATATTAATAATCCCCGAAGCGAGCACGAAAGCGAACTGAATTAAACCCGACCCATCGCGCGCCGTCCGCTGATGATGATGATGATGATGATGATGATGATGACACTCAACAATAATGTGGCTTTATATTGGTGAAAGAATTTTTAAAATCGAAGATGATGATGATGATGATGATGATGATGACATTCCGCAATAATGTGGCTTTCTATTGGTGAAAGAATTTTTAAAATCGGTTCAGTAGATCCCGAGATTACCCCTTACAATTTACAAACACACAATCTTTACTTCTTTATAATATTAGTATAGATTACACAAGTAAAATTCTAGACCCGTCCAGACATTTTGGAGAGGAAACGGGAAAATCCTTACGACGCCGCTCCCATACAACCCAGATAGGGTCGTAGAAGCGTGCTGCATTTGCTGTGCCTCTATGACCACCCAAGCTATGGTCTGCGCGCTTAAGTGACTCCTTAAGTGTGCTTGTAAAGGCTATCCCGTCTTCTACCTCCCTCCCTCCTCCCTCTTACGCCCCCCACAGGCATTAATACCCGACACGTGGCCGGTTGTCCAAGGTTGATCTGAAGAAATTGGGTTTCCAGTTCCTAGATCGCCCTAATTGAGGACAGAATGGACATCGAGGTGATTTAGTGGCTATACATGGGTGGGTGAGTCCCACACACGCCTGTTGATTAACCATTGGCAGGTACGGCGTAACTGCATTCCAGCTCGGAAGAAAAAAGACCGTCTGCAGACAAAACCAAAGACCCAGTGGCGAACCCTGCTTGTGTGGAAACGACCACATATTTATGACTTGACGGTAACTCCCCAGGCTTCCTAATAAAGCTCTTGGTTACGGAGGGAGAGACATAGTGTTCTCTATAGATTCTAAACGCATCGAGGAGTTTCTCAGCACTCGTTTACAACGGTTCCTTCGTCACCTTTTCACCATCGCACCAGCCGTCACGGCTGGAATTCAGGCGTATTACTTGAAACTGATCTTGTCTAGCTCAGAGGGGCGATCGCACTAATAAATCGCAAGCGAAACGCAACCGAACCGTTCGGCTTAACCAATCAGAACGCCACAATATCACGTCATCGAACAGATGACGTGATATTCTAGCTCTCGGATTGTTTGAGTGGAACAATTTGGTTTCGTTTCAGCTGCGATTTGTTAGTACGATTGCCCCCCAGTTCAGTTTGTGTACGCGAGGTCTGGAATGAGATTCTAAGTGCGATGTTTCCGATGTATAAATCCGGAAAATAGCATTTCTATTCAGGTATGTTACTTGTGTAACATCCGGTGGGCTATTAGCTCATCTGCTAGCTACAGTAATAAAAAAAAGTTTTGTACACCCATCTCTGGGTGCGAGCATCTGGAAAACAGCTTGGCCCCATAGACTCGATTCAAAAGTGCGCTGTGAGACTCGTCGACGATCCCGTACTCACAAGCGGTATCTCTAAAACTTAGGAGAAACTTTGCCTCCTTATGTGTGTTCTACCGCCTGTATAATGGGTTACGTTCTGAGGGGTTGATCGATATGATGCCCGCGGCCACTTTCTACCATCGCACTGCTCGCCATTGACAGGGAGTTCATCCTCACACACTAGAACCTAAATGGTTCCTGAATTCCTCTCGTGTACCCTTCGATTGTGTAATGAGCTTCCTGCCGAGATGTTCCCGGAGGGCTACAGTATGTGGTTCTTCAAAAGGGAAGAATCGGCAATACGCAAATGGCACTCCTGGTGGTGAAAGTGACCACATATGGGTACGATGACCGCTTATCATCAGGCGGGTCGTAAGACTGTTTGCCAACTTCGTGGTATCAAAAAAAACTTAGTATGCCTATTTGGCCAATAGGTGATATATTTAAAAACAATATACCTGCTGGTACTATTGCTGATAATACTGAAATATGAGACAGTTTATTCCAAACTATCCATCTTATCCGAAAACAAGTAATTTAATGTCGCTGACTTTGACAAGGATCCAGTCCCTTATCTAGAACATGAAATAAGATAGATGTCGCATGAAAATTGACTTATCAACGAAACCCTTATTATTTATAATACGAATCGACATTCCCGGTTCGCAATGGCAATACCAAATCACTTCCTGCTTTTCAATTCTGGTATTTTTTTTTATATCCGCTTTTTTTCGCTTTATTTAAAACCATGCCATCTTTTATCATTCATAATCCATAAAATAAAATATAAATATGAATACATAATTACCATAATATTTTTGTCGGATTTTGTTCTCAGAGGACAGACACAAGTGAATAATTTTATTGGAACTGGTATTATTCTTCAAATAGGATGTTTACGATCACTTGTGCACGTCAAAGACGCTACGTTATTGATTCACAAGTCCACAGCGGGAGACCATGTACTGGACAAAACCAGCAAGAAAACCTGCGAGGGCTGTTTCTTTTTCTCCCTGTACTTACAGAGCCGTCAATTGGAAGCTGGACTCAGATAAATAATCTAAATATATATATATATATATATATATATATATATATATATATATATATGTGAAGTCTCGCTCGGAAAGGTACCATAAACAATAAGTGAACAGTCAGTTACTACTATCAGTAGAACAAACAACTTAATATCTTAATATGGGACAAACAAGTTACATCACAGCGGGAGTGTCTTACATCGTTATCAAGAAACAATTTGTTGTCTTCGATTCCCAGACAATATGGAACTGTGGCGATCCAGTGTAATATTAGTAAGACCGGCTTATCAGTGTGGGATATAATACCTAAATATTATATGCAACGAATATATATTTCATCGTCACCACTTATTATTATTTTATCACTCACATCCCTACTAAAATGACTTTTCTACCAATCAGACCAGTGCAGATTGCTTTTTTTCTTTCACGAGAGAGAGGCCGAGAATCTTCACAAGGATCCCAGGATGTCACTGCAACGGCAAGTGGCCGGAGTATCTCCTAGTACTCAGGAGAGGGTACGGTCAAATGCGGATCGCTTGACTTCACATTTTATTTTTGACTAGGTAGGACAGGTAAGTAGGGGGTCACTCAAAACCGAAAAACATGGCAACGGGTCTACGATACAAAAAAGTTTGGGAATCTCTGGTCTAGTTCGTCCATCAACTTGCCCGTTTGTATTTGCCTTACAAATTTCATTCGTCAGTCGTCTTTCGTCCATCCTTTCTTCGTATCTAATCTAAGAATTCCCTTCTCGATTTCACTCTCTATAAATTCCTTTACAACGCATATTTTCTTTCACTTTATTATTCCTACTTTTGTCCTCTCCACTGCACTAATCCTATTTTTGTCCGTCCCGCTGTTTTAATCCTATTTCTGTCCTTCCCATTGCATTAATACTACAGAAGTAAAACTTACACTATTTAGATCATACTGCACATCTTTTTACACCTGCAGCCTATGGGCAGAATATACGCAAAAAGCCTACAGTGCACTCCGAATCCAATACAATAATGCATTCAGGGTGTTGCTGGGGCTGCCACGTTTTTGTAGTGCTTCACAAATGTTTGCAGAATACCGCATTGATTGTTTTTACGCCACAATGCGTAAGAGGTGCGCGTCCTTAATACGCAGAGTGCGTGGTAGTACCAACAGCATCCTGGATATGATCGCAAGAAGATTGGATGGTGTTATATTGAATCGCTGCAGCGCAATCTCACATGGATTGGCGAAGCGATAATGTATCGTTGTATATAGTATATTTATGTTGTGTGTTAATTTAATTGATTATAGAATAAGCAAAATTGTTACTAACACTAATGGATGAAAATCTGCAATAAAGATATTTATTATTAATGCTATTTTTGTCCTTTTTCTTCTAGTTTGGTTGTGGGTACTGCTATGCTGTAATATGTAGGTAATAAATAAAATCTGAATATTTATATAACGGTATGAAGCTTAATGGTATTTTTAATATCTTCTCCAGCGTCTTAACCTGTGGTACGGAAATATAGCAGGGCTGCACGTAGTGTACATTATATCCTGTAGTGAATGCCTGCCTTAAAGCGTTACGTGACTCTCACAATGAGGATGAAGTCATGAAATGTCGCCGCAGTCGCCCCCCTCATCTATCAGTACTGTGAATCCAGCAATTAGCTTGAAGTGCCGCGGGCTGGTTCACGTGATGCAAGTCAATATTCATCTACTGAAGACGATTTATTTCCTGATGATACAAACATACCTTATCATTAGCCAAATATTTATTAAACATAAGTTTTACAGGGACTAATTAATTAATTGAAGGACAAAGTCAGGAACAGTGTGATAAGGGAGCGATGCGGCGTAGTTGAAGATGTAGTGACAAAGACAGAGAAAGGGATGCTTAGATGTTTCAGCCATGTTGAAAGAATGAATGAAGGAAGATCAACGAAAGAGATACAGAAGGTAACGGACATATCTCTATCAAATCGAAGATGTCCTAAAGAAAGGCCGGGTCAAGGGTACTCGCAACCGACGAGCATGCATGAAGACGCTCATGAAAGTGCATTGCTGCGGTTGTGCATTGCTGAATATCACTGATGACATAAGACTGGCCATGGATAATAAAAAACTCACTTTAATGGTATTGCTCGATTTCAGCAATGCATTTAACTCTGTTGATTATGATATCTTGCTCAGATTTCTAGAGTTGTCGTGTGTATCATATTCTGCTCTGCCTTGGTTTGAGTCTTATCTTCGAGGACGCAAACAATGTGTAAGTTCTGGGGGGCTTCCTCGGAATGGTGTGAGCTTTATGCCGGTGTGCCACAGGGTGGGGTACTTTCACCTTTGCTTTTCGCACTATTTATTAATCACTTAACAACCGTGATTAACAGCTCTTTTCACCTGTATGCTGACGACCTTCAGCTATATACTCACTTCTCCGTCGCTGAGATCTCCGTGGCTGCTGAGCGTATCAACGCAGATCTTGTAGCAATCCTGAAATGGGCCACTCTATATGGACTAGTAGTAAATCCAGTTAAGTCACAGGCTATCTTGATTGGAGGAAATCGTTTGAGGAGATCAGTTGACCAACCAATGCCCCCGGTAGTTTACAACGGAGTAACTATTTGTTGTAATACTCTTTGCTATGTTATCATATTATTACTCCTTTTATTTTGTAATCTAAACTCTATATAATATTGTCAATTTTTCAAATAGTATTTCACCTGTAATTCTTTTTCTTCTGTCAAAATATATAATTTTCTTATTCTTTTACACTTTATTTTAAACTTTTATTTAAAATACAATTTTATTTACAACACTATTCCCTACATGGACAAAGTTCGTAATCTTGGCCTCATTCTAGATAGCAATCTTTCGTGGTCAGCCCATGTAGGGGATGTGAGTAGGAGAGTACATTTATCATATCACTCCCTCAAACGACTTCAATTTTTTCTTCCTTTCCAAACCAAAATTATGCTTGCCCATACTTTGCTTTTGCCTTTAATTGACTATGCTGACGTTTGCTTTTTGGACGCTACACAGGAGATGTTGAACAAGCTTGAGCGTTTACAAAATCTTGCGATCAAATTCATCTACGACTTGCGGAAGTATGACCATGTATCGGAATATAGGGCACGACTTGGATGGCTCCCAATAAGGCAAAGACATGACTTGCACATACTCACATTTCTATACAAAGTGCTCAATAACCCAAAATTTCCCGATTACCTTCGCTCACGTTTCTTTTCCTTGCCCGAAAGACCATATCCTAGACGCACATGTGTCACCCAAACCTTGGAGCAGCGAACTTCCAATTCAAAATTTTTCTTTAAATCATTTACTATTACTGCGGCCCGCCTGTGGAATAAGTTGCCTGAGAGCATTCGTGATAGTCGATCTGTGGAAACCTTCAAAGTTAGACTGAAAGAGCATTTTTTATCGCAACTTGAGTCGAACAATTAATTAGACATGTTTATATTGTAGGTAGGTAGGTAGGGAAAAACTTTGGGAAATTCTAGCCAACACAGGTGTACCAGCCCACCTCGTCATGCTAATTCGCAGGCTATATGAGTCGGGATACGGCACTGTGACTGTAGGAGATCGAACATCTAGCCATTTCAAATTCCGCAAGGGTCTTCGCCAGGGATGCGTGATCTCTCCGATCCTTTTTAACATTTACGGAGAATACATAATGCGACAAACTCTAGAGGATTGGAAGGGTGGTATAAAGATTGGCGGAGTGAAAATATCTAACCTTAGATACGCAGATGACACCACACTCTTCACATCAACGGAAACTGAAATGGCGGAGTTGCTCCATAAACTGGAAACCATCAGCATGGAAATGGGACTTACCATCAATAGATCCAAGACCAAGCTTATGGTCATAGACCGGTTTGCAGCTATGAATATCACTAGTCTCCTACATGACTACGAAACAGTGACTCAATTCCAATATCTTGGCTCACTGGTCACCAACAAAGGGAGTAGTGAACCTGAAATTCGGAGACGGATTGGCATGGCAAAATCTGCAATGACTCAGCTGAGTAAAATCTGGAGAGACCGTAACATAACCCATCGGACTAAAGTACACCTGGTCCGCACCCTCGTCTTCTCCATTGCTCTGTACAGTGCTGAGACGTGGACTTTCAAAGCCGCAGATAGGCAAAGAATCGACGCGTTTGAGATGTGGTGCTGGCGTCGCATGCTGCAAATACCATGGACGGCCCACCGTACCAACTTGTCTATTCTGAAACAACTACAGATAGAAAATATACCACGTCTATCCACAATCTGCCTACAACGAATAGTGCGGTATTTTGGCCATGTTGCACGCAGAGATACCAGCAACCTGGAACGTCTTGTGGTGACTGGTAAAATAGAAGGCAAAAGACCTAGAGGTAGAAGTCCCAAACGATGGTCGGACCAAATAGTGGAAGAGCTGCAAATACCTGTCTCCGACGCGCTCCACCAAGCTACAGAACGAGACCAATGGAGACGCCTAGTTGATGGTATAAAACGGAGTCACGATCCTCAGTAGTGAGGGACCGATTTTGAAGAGAGATATTGTAGGTATGTTAATATGTATATATATTTATAGATATATGTATGTGTGTATGTATATATATATTATATGATTATTAATATATATTATTGTTATATATACTGTTATTTATGTATTTATAGTAATAGATGTAGTTAGTATTTTTTTAAGTAATTAGTTTTGCTTTGTTTTGTGTAGTGTAAATTTTCTATACTTTGTTGATTGCATTTTAAGTAGTATCCGCAATTTTATGACTAAATCCCCAGTTAGGTTGGCTGGAAGAAATCACTATTAGGGATAAGCCCACCTATGTACATATTTTATATTTAATGTTATTTCCTGTGAAATTTTTATGTGCAATAAAGAGTTATATTAAAGTGTAGGAAGCAAAAGAAGTGTGCCAGGATCGTAGCAAGTGGAGAGAGGTGGTCTCTGCCTGCCCCATTGGAACAAGGCGTGACATATATGTATGTATGTATGTCTAATTAAACGCGTACAAATTTTTCTGCTATGCCTTAATTCTCTATTAAGGCATAGCAGCAAAATTTGTACGCGTGCGAACTAAGTACATAAGAACACTTTTAGCCCCATTTACTTTGTTTCCTTATATAATTATATATATACATATATATGATGGTATTTTGAAAGCAGGAAAAGGTTTATTTACCCCGGGAAAATTTATTTTTCCCGCAGAAAAATCTGATAATAACAGCTGGCCGAGGTTTGGGGTAATTTGGTATGAGGTAAAAAAAGGAGTAACACGCTGCAAATTTATAATTAAGTTGTTTTCACCGTTTTGTATAGTACATCAAATTTGCAACAAATAGAACATTGTTTATTAACAAAAAAACGAGGAAATTTGTCAATAACAAGGGTGAAAAAAATTTGTGACTCGGATTATTAATATTTTTTATTTTTACATTGCAAATTTCACATAAAAATAAATATTACATTTAAATTATATTTAATGAAATTACAAAACTTATTTCATTTTGAAATAATAGTAATGAAATTATAGAAATTTAATTATAATTACCAAAGTTATCATTTTCGGCATTCAACAGACTGTACTTAACTGCGTCTGGGTAACGGTGAAAACAACTTAATTATAAATTTGCAGGGTGTTACTCCTTTTATTACCCTCGTTATTAACAAATTTCATTGTTTTTAATAATAAACAATGTTCCGTATGTTGCAAAACGCTGCAAATTTAACAGACGTTTCAAAACGGTAAAAACAACCTAATACTAAATTTGCAGCGTGTTACTAATTTTCTTACCCTTGTTATTAACAATTTTACTGTTTTTTATAATAAACAATGTTCCGTATGTTGCAAATTTAATAGACGTTTCAAAACTGTAAAAATAACCTAATTCTAACGACCTCCACAGTCGAGTGGATAGTACACCGGTTTCAAGGTGTCGCCAGCTCTGAGGTCCCGGGTTCGAATCCCGGTGGGGGCAGATGTTTGTGTGATGAATGCGAGCATTTGTACCTTAGTCATGTTTGTTTATATATATTTTTATAAAAAATATTTATATATGTATAATATACTAGCTTTCTGCCCGCGGCTTCGCCCGCGTGGATTTCGGGATTGGGTGTATAGAGGGTTAAGGGTCATAGCTTTTGCCCACGGCTACATATACGCGGAAGTCGGTTTATGGTGCGAAGATTTTATCGCGCTTCCCGTGGGACTATCCGTTTTTCCGAGATAAAAAATGCCGCAAAACTCCTCAAGAATCACTCTATCTATTGATGAAAACCGCATAAAAATCTGTGCAGTAGTTTTTGAGCGAAGCCTTTATTGCGCATCCCGTGGGATCTGTCGATTTTTCCGGGATAAAAAGTAGCCTATGTTACTCGGGGAGAATGTAGCTTTCCAAAGGTGAAAGAATTTTTGAAATCGATCCAGTAGTTTAAGCGTGAAGAGGTAACAAACAAACAAACAAACAAACAAACACACTTTCGCATTTATAATATTAGTTGGGATTAGTTGGGATATATGTGTCTATTCGTTACCCTAGATCCCATAGCACAAGCCTTACAGAGCTTAGTTTGGGCTAGGCTAATTGGTGTAAGTGTAACAAATAAAAAAAAAATCCAAAATAGATGATACTGTTTAAATGGCCAAGTGGTTTTCGGGAGCCAGGTCTAAATTTTGGATATGTGTTTCTCCTGGTCGAGCTGAGCAAAAAATGTAATGGTCGCAAAAAAATTAACGACTCATTTTCCCGCTAGGGGCTCTGAATTAAAAAATCGTGGTATTCGGCAGAATCAGCTGATTTTTTCTAAAAGTTGAGTATTCTGAATCAGCTTATCAAGGAGAACAATAAATCAAAATAGTAAAAACAATTTAATACTAAATTTGCAGCGTGTTACTAATTTTTTTGACAATGTTATTAACAAAAAACACTTTTCACCCCTTTTCAACCCTTTCCGTACACCCCAGAGCGCTGCAAAATCACACGGTAAGTTATTTTACCTTCTTTAAAAAGCCCTCAAAATTTTAGCGAGTTACTAATTTCTTTCGGGTTTGAGGCTTTGATGACTGGAATAAATCAAAGTCGCTTTAACTCTTCCCCAATATTCCTTCCTATGTATGCTTAAATCTTTAAAACTACGCAGCGGTCTTTAACAGATATAGTGATTGAAGAGGAAGGTTTATATGAATAATAACATCCATTAAATAGTGGAGAAATACTGTTATTTTTAAGGTTTCTAATGTGACGTCGTAAATGATTACATTTCAATTAATTTTAAATTCGTATTTTTTTTAGTTTTTTAAACTATAATCTGTCTGTCTGTCTGTCTGTTCCGCTTTCACGCCAAAACTACTGAACCGATTTAAATGAAATTTGGTACACAGATAGTCTAGAGCCTGAGAAAAGACATAGGCTACTTTTTCATGCAAAAAAGGTTGTAAAGGATTGTAAAAGGTTGAAAGGAGGGATAATAGGTTGTATGGAAATATTGTTAAAACTACTGAACCGATTTAAGTGAAATTTGGTACACAGATAGTCTAGAGCCCGAGAAAGGACACAAGCTACTTTTTTATATAAAAAAGGTTGTAAAGGGTTGTAAAAGGTTGAAAGGAGGGATAATAGGTTGTATGAAAATATTGTTAAAACCTCTGAACCGATTTAATTGAAATTTGGTACACAGATAGTCTAGAGGCTGAGAAAGGACAGAGGCTACCTTTTAAAGCAGAAAAGGGTTGTAAAAGGTTGAAAGGAGGGGGTGAAAGGTTGTATGGCAGTATTGTTAAAACATATCCTTCCTGTGGGAAATTCGAATATAACGCGGGCGAAGCCGCGGGCGGAAAGCTAGTTTATTATATATACTTCATAGTTTTTCTGTAGTAATGTATTTAGTATCAGCGTTGCACCCGTGCGAAGCCGGGGCGGGTCGTTAATTAAATATAAATGAAACATTTAAAAGATTCCCGGAATATTTACACGCGTCTAAATTAAATGGCAAGATAAAAGTATCTACCTGTTAATATTATTGCGGAGATGTGTGTGTTTATTTATGTAAGCTGTGATAAATCAGCGCGGGAAAACGATGGCGCGTTTGACTGCTGCGTACATCGTGGCGTACCATCCACCAAACAATTAATTAAATATACAGAGAGATCTTTTCCAGGAATTAAAAATACCTTTTACTCGTCTATTGATGACCTAGAGTTATAATCAATTCCCAGTCCATATTGGCAGAGGACACGTAGACCGCGACATGTCCTAAGCGACTCCCCTAATCAATTAACGCAGGACCTTCTAGACCTGCAAGCGGCGGCGTCTGAGCCGTCGCCTCTTTTGTCTCCCCTTATTCGGCAGCCTTCTGCTCAGCCACGTGTAGGTTCCCAGTCAACACAGGCCGGTCCCACTTTGGAGAACCGTGCCTCTTCTAGCGCTTATGCCCTCTCCATGGGGCAGCGCTAACCGTACCTCTCCTGAGGTGCGGCTCCCTTCCATATAAGCCAGTAGGGTCACTAGGACCAAAGGCTTAGGCTGAGTTTAGTCGGTAGGTCTGGTGGATCGAGCCGCCTCGATTCACCAGGAGTCCGACATAATCAACGCATCCCTGCTTGCCTGTTGCGTTGGTATCCATGACGGATTCTCAGCCTCCTCTCCTGAGGAAAAAAAATATAATCAATTCAATTAAGTATTTATTTTATATGATAGTTAACTGCGCGGTTGCGTTTGTAAAAGATAGATTACTACGCGGTTGCGTTTTTATAAGATAGTTTACTGTGCGGTTGCGTTTTTATATGATAGTTTACTGCGCGGTTGCGTTTTGACGTGAAACGTCTTTAAAATCGCGCCGAAACATACGGGTACCAGGTTTAAAAAGTGGACCGTAACGAAAAGGTCTATATCATCGTACCTTAATAATTAAAAAACTATTAGTCTTAGAAACAAAAATGTGGTGTGAATATTTCACTTATATAGTCAGCTCGCTATTGTGACATTGAGTTTTTTTTAAAATACTTAAAACACCGTCAATCTTGTTTTTTTTTTCAATCTTTTACTTTATTTTATAAGATAGTTTACTGCGCGATTGCGTTTTTATAAAATAGTTTACTGCGTGGTTACGTTTTTATATGATAGTTTATTGTGCGGTTGCGTTTTTATATGATAGTTTACTGTGTTGTCGCGTTTTTATAAAATAGTTTACTGCGCGGTTGCGTTTTTATAAGATACGTTTACTACGCGGTTGCCTTTTTTCTATGATAGAGTACTGTGCGATCGCGTTTTTCTACAATAATTTACTGTGCGGTCGCGTTTCCATTTAAGTCTTGAAGCACTGCGGTAGATGGGTAGAAAATATGCCGCATAATGCCAGAACGCTGCCCAGCCAAGTGGGATCCGTCGATTTACCCCTTTCTTCAAATTGGACCTACCTAGTTTAACTTTTCGTCCAGCTAAACATACTCATCAATAACTTCCACTGTAAAGCCTCCAGCCTCATTAGAACGAAATTCGTCAATCAATCATTATGGTTAATCTTCGATTATTTGCAGCAAGATGTGTGAATAATCTATAGTTAATTATTGATGATTTTTTACTGTGCGGCGATTTAGTATTTATATATCTTTAACGCTCATATTTAATTTCAACCTTATTCCAATAGACCTAAGAAATCTTGCCTTATAGAATACTTACGTGAAATTCCTAGTCGGGGATTAAAAACTTCAATAAGAGCCAATAAAGGCTGTGTTTGGTCATTATGAGCATACTCCTTCGATGGTAGTGTTTGAGTTAAGACTTACAGCGTTTATGAACATTTCTATTCAAAGCGTGCATCCGAACGACGATTTTTCCCTATAAGATATAATATATTAAGATATAATAATAATAATAATAATAATAAACACTTTATGGCACATAAAATACAAAAAAAATATTATTAACAAATATAGATAGATAGATAGATAAAAACGTTTATTAAATTCTGCAAAATACACATATATATCTAATAAAACAAAAGGTAATAATCAAGAAAAAAACAAAAGTACAATCAAACACTATAAATATATGTATGCTGCAGAAAGCAAAAGGTCAAGGCTCAGCTAAATATTTGCCTAATTTAGGCAAATAACTGATTTTCAGCCATCACCTTTTTTGAGTGAGTAGAGTTTTAAAATGAGCAGATAAAATTATAATAATATTAAAAAATAATAATAATAAACCGCATGAGGCTATAACTATCGTTGGCACGGTAGAATACACAAAGTGTCAAGCGAGTGCGAAGAAATATTTAAAATACTTTCAAATAAATATAATTATACTTATATATAGTATATATACAAAAACAAAATATAAATACTGATATACATATATGTATATAAATGTAACAACAACAAACTGAAAATTGTTCGGCCGAGGCACCACTTCCCCTGTGCTACACATAAAACTTAGGGATGCCTAACTTTTGTTTGTCTAAATAATATTTTTTGACGTGTTTCTTAAAGGTATCCTTGGAAGACAATATTCTAATAGGTGGAGGTAAATCGTTCCAACATTTGGTAGCCTGGAAGCGAAAGCTGCCACGGAAAGCCACAGTTCTATGAATAGTACCCACCAGAGGCTTGCGGGTACTTCTGACATTCTCTTGGTGCGACGCGAATTTAAGTTAATATAAGACGACAATTAGGCGGCCTTATTGTTAAAAAGCAATCTCTTCCAGGCAACCAAGGCAAAAAAGACATTAATAGAATATTCAGAACAGAACATTAATAGAATATAACATATTAGATATTCTCCTTATATTGTCGTATTTCGTGCCGTATGTCGAATTTTTGTTTATTTATATTAAAAACAAAATATCTATGTATAATTAATATACTTATGCATATTTATCAACCCTAGTTGTTGCTCTCTTTGGGCTAGGTGTGAGTGTAAAAAATTATATTTAATAACAAATTGTAGTTATGCCGATAACCGAACTGCTGAAGGTTGGCTCGAAGAAATCTCCCTGAGGGATGAGGCCTTTGGACTAATTAAGTTGTTACCTATTGTAACAGGAACAAAATGAAAATCAAATTAACTTAATTCAAATATGACTTTGTAGAAAGCTCTTGAATCGTCCAATTTTTTTTTCCTACCCATTCAGGACGTATTTCTAGCTGATAGGAAGAATGGGCGCAAGAAACTTATCAGCTTTATCAAAAGTAATATCAACATTTACAGTTACTATACAACGTACATATGTGTTTACAATTTATACGGGAAAACAAAATATTTACACTTTAGAATGTAATGTCTTCAAATCAACAGCAAGCATTGGCATCATCTAAATAATCATTGATTTTGTAATAGCCCTTACTCATTAACGTTTTTTTAACTTGTAACTTGAATTTATGAAAAGGCAATTCAAACACTATGTGAAATCTTGTTATAAAAATTTATACATAAACGAACCTCTAGTTTTTTGTAGCCTGTACGTTGGAACGGCAAGTTTATTTTTATTTCTTGTATTTAAATTATGGATTTGAAAATTAGTATGACTGTTATAGGTCGAATTGTGTACTTTATGATATATTTGTAAATTAACTTGGACGGTGTTCCTGCCAAGTGAAAGGTTAACAGACAGCTTTTGGTTGAATAATAAAACTTGTATGTTTTAAAAATATACAAATATTCGAATTGCATTTCCTGGAGTCTTTTTATTTGCTATTAGTATATTTTATTGTAATTTTATTTTATTCAATAAAGAGTTTATATATGTCCCATAATGTCCAAGTGTGGATATATACATATGTATTCCCATCTAGGGTATGTGTATTATATTATAGCCTGTGCACTTATTAATCTACAGGACTCACTTATAAAATAAAAATTAGTAAACAAAATCTATTGAGTAGCTTTTTTTATGATTTCAAACAAATATATATTAGGTAATATATCAATACTTTATAAATGCTAGTTTTTTTGTCATTTATATTGCATACCAATAATAAAAGAAAGAAGTCAGCTCTCTTGTTTTATTACTGTTTTCCTTTAGACATCTATTTTTATGAATTACAATTTTGCTAGAAAGGTAAAATTCAGAATGAATTTGTTATTTTTCAAAGTTTTGAATTGTTAAGCTTTTGCCACAATATTTTGACTAATTGGTTCAATAAATACAATAATAGGAATCACTGTTTTATTCTCATTAAAAATACAATTTAAGCCATTTTATGATGCACTGCGCTATAATAATGGGTATATATTTTGTTTCCAAAACAATGATACTCTTGTTAGTAAAGTTGTTATATATTGATTATCACTTTGAAGTATAGCGATTTCAACTTTTTTGTCTTTTCACAAAAGTACCCTTTCTTCATATTGGTGACATACATTTGTAGTTGCACTTGAGCCTTATACTTTTCAGCAACTACACCATTATTTAAGTATTTGCACTTAGTTGTCTCACTGGTTGGGCATTTAACCTCAATCACAGCATCAGATGTCACCCATCAAGAGTAGCGGCAATCATAGGATATTCCTGTGAAACAAATAGACCGCAAGGCTTAATTTTAAAATTTATTTTGTTTTGTACAGTTTTTATAACTGCCAATTCTAGTTTCCTGCCCCTTTTAATGGCTGGTGTGTCTGGTGCTTTAGCACCAAAAATTGCTGCAACCAATGACCCATCGGGTGTTTGGCATCTACTAACCTCATACACTTTAGAGGCAGTGATGTGAGCATATCTAAATTCATCATCACAGCTCATATACATCCCCACCGAAGTCCTCGAGCCTAACTATGTTAGGGCGATTAGGCCTTGGTCAACCACGCTGGTTGGTTGGTTGACTACGTACACCTTTGAATCGCTTCGCAGATGTCCGCAGGTTTCCTCACGATGTTTTCCTTCACCGTAGGAGCGTCGGATAAATGTACATATGCAATTCGGGACGAAAAACACATTGGTACACGGTGGGGATTAGATCGCGGGCCTCCCGATTCTATGCGGCGCACAGACCAGTGCCGAGACCACAGCGCCACCGACGCTCCTATCTTATCTTAATTCATACCACATAGTATTTCTGAATTGGCTTCTAGTAGCTTCTTCTGTTAACTTTAAAGCATTTTGATCAAGTTTTTGCTTAACTATTGCATGCGCCTTTGAGAGACCTGCAGACGTCACAAGAGAACGCGTGTCTGTGTGTGTGTTGTTTCGCGCGCGTGATTAACTTTTTTTTGATTTAAAGATCTTATTGATTGTTTTTTTTTTTGTTTATAAGGTGGTTTTGTATTTTATTAGACAAATTTGTTTTTCGTTAGGTATATTTGTTATGCTCGCTCGTTTGGTACGGCTGTTGGGAATCGGGTTATACGGACGCTCCGCCTGGTACATACAATCTTTGGTACAATGATAATAAAAGTATTTGGCTGGATGGCCAGAAAACGCGATGTGTTCCAAATTTAAAAATACCTGTGAAAAAAATAATTTTGGCGGGAGGGGAATCTGTTACGCTGTACCAAAATCTTGATTGTGTGATTTAGGTATTTAAGAAAAACAATGAATTCAAGCGATTCTGAAATTTCGGCTCCAGATTCAGTCACGAACGAAGCAAATACAATACTCGAAAATCTTTTGCCAAAAATTTCAAAGGAAAGATATTTAAATACATATTCCGACTTTATGAAGTGGCGAGGTGCAAGGAATATAAAATAATTTTCTGAAAAAGCTATTTTTTAGACTACACACGGGTAAAAGGAATCAAACTCTACTCGGACTATAGCTGCGCTCGGGCGTCTAACCTCGTTTAGATTATTCCTACTTTCTTGACACTTATCGCGATATTTTAGACAATTCATACAATATTTCTATAAATTGTATCCTATATGTTATTGTGATGTATAAGCTATATTTTTGTAGAGTTTCATTAAAATCCATTTAGTAGTTTTTACATGAAGGTGTAACAAACATTCATCCGTCCGTACAAACGTTCGTATTTATACTATCAGTTTGGAATTTTAAAACAACACCGTTTAGATATCTACAGCTCGTCAGAGAGAAAAGTAAAACTTATACCAGACAGACCTTTTCAATATTTTTTTTATTTTACCTTATTTCTACATTAAAACTTCTAGCGCGTTCGTGTCTGCCCATTTTAAGTGAGCTATATTCGCGATCAAACAATCCCCCGTTTGAGATTTAAATGACTTTCGACTTTACCTTTGGAAGAGTTTTTATTGGTACTTCGCTGGAATATCAAACCCGTCTCATAACTTATGGCATTGAGCTTTCATTTCTATGGAGACCGTTTGCATTTATTTAATTTAAGTTGAATATTTATCCGCAGTTAATTCATAACGAACTTTGATTGATTGCGTCTTCTGTTAGCACCATAGACAATATTTTTCGTTTGTGGTTCTATAAATTGTTTAATATCGTGATTGACTTATAAGTTTTAATTACACTGTAAACTCCATATAGCGAACTTCTATTTAATGACAAACTCTTTAAAACGTAGAATTTACAAAGTTTGTTTGGTTTACATTACTGTACAGTACTGGAGACCTATTTTTGAATTACGAATGCGATTTCGAAATCACCGCTGACTATTTAAGTCAGCGGTGACTTTTAGGTCACGGATACCTAAACATTCAATTTTTGAAAGTCGATCGCAGAGCTGCCAACATAGATAAAGTACACACATAAATGTAAGAGTTCGATTCCACGCAGAATGTAGCCGCTGCTAGTTATTGCCGGCTTAACCATTGCATATATATATATATATATATAATATATGTGCTACATTCATATATGTATATTGTATATATAGACTGAAAAATCTAACAAAACACAGATAACATTTCCACAAGTATGACTTGATTACGAGTGGGTGAGGGCACTCGTAATGAAATCACACCTGTGACTAAGGTAGTCACATCAGTGATATTAAAAAATAAGAATTATTGAAAATCGGTGATTATTAGTCACATCGGTGATTTCGAAGTCGCATTCGTAATTCAAAAATAGGTCTCCTGGTATTTAAACATTCTTTATAAAGTAGCAACCACTGTCAATAGCGAAACATTACAACGCTATTTAAACCCCAATGAACATTTATTTCACTGACCTTTAAATACATTTCTGATAAAGGGTCGTAAATATTTCATACAATAGAATTCTTAGCGATGTGTTACTTTGTTGCGCAGCATGTGTTTACTTACGGGACTTCCTGCTGTCGTCTTGTTGGCGTGGGTCAACTTTTTGTTTTATATTCTCAGTTGCGAAATAATTCGTGCGATAGAAAAGGGAGATAAAAAGTGTTGTGGCTAAATCTTTTTTTACTCTCCGTGTAACGTAATAAATTACCCGATCCTTTTAATTTCGCTATATGGAGTTTTGTTAACATTGTATACTGTATTTTAATATACTTCAGCACCTATAATATGACCAACAAAACGCGATATGTAAAAAAAAAACATTTCATAATGATAACTCACTCAGTTATCATTATGAAATGTTTTTTTTTATAGGATAGGGCAGCAAACGAGCGAAGGAATCACCTGATGGTAAGCGATAACCGTTGCCCATGGACACCCGCAACACCAGAGGAGTCACAGATGCGTTGCCGGCCTTTTAAAAGGGAATAAGAGGAATAAGGGGAATAAAAGGGAAAGGGGGGTTGTGCCTCCGGTACCCTCACTCACTCGGCGAAACACAGCGCAAGCGCTATTTTACGCTGGTTTTCTATGAGGCCGTGGTATCACTCCGGTCAAGCCGGCCCAATTTGTGCCGAAGCATGGCTCTCCCACGGTAAAATGACATTTTCACTTTTAAAACAAGGTTTGTGAAGACAAGTGTTGCCACTTTCTTCGCTTTCTCATTCAGTCATTAAGACCAACGGCTCAGGCTGAGTTAGTCGTCAGGTCTTTCGGGCCGAGTCGCCTCGATTCGTCAGAAGTCCGACATCATCGCGGCACTTGGTTGCTGTGTTATCCATATGGATTATCAGTCTCCTCTCCAGAGGGAAAACAGGGTAATAATCTAAAACTTATCAATTAATAAACTTAATTAAAAAAGCATAACGTTGCCTGTGTAATAGTATCAAAAAGTAATATTTAAAGGCACGTTCAACTCACTTTGTCATTCAGCACATCCGGCTACGCCAATGAATGAACAGGAAGTCCAGTGTGTTGGCACAGACACGTGTGTTAGTTATTGTACCTCATATATAAAGTCTATCTTGGTAGACGGTTTTTAAGAATCGTTTTTTGTCCCGCGATGATAAAGTCTTACTAAACTAATACAGTATAGACCACAATGACATCAGTTCGTTTTACGTCATTTTAAATTTATGTAAAGCTGTAAAATTACAGCAACAAAGTAAATAATTACCTAGAATAAATAAAATTATTTATTTCAGGCAATTATTGCCCTTATTGACACTAAGTACACACTTCACTTATAAATTTATGATAAAATAAAGTCAATTACTCGTAGGTACTATTAATAGCGCTACAATGTTAAGTGTTAAAAAAAACATAAATAATAGTAATAAGAAAAATGACAATAATACATGGATAGCCTGATTGCTATGTTAAATAAATGTAAATAATAAATAAATATTTCTTACACTCACGCCGATTAACCTAGCCCAAAGTAAGCTCGATAAGATTTGTGTTATGAGATCTAGGGTAACGGATAGACATACATATATTATACATATATATCAATATTTTTGATAGAAGTATATATTTTAACAGCCATGACTAAGGTACAAATGGTCGCATTCATCACACAAACATCCCCTACCAGGACTCCAACCCGGGACCTCCGAGTTGGTGAAACCGGTATACTAAGTACTCGCCTACGGAGGTATGTATATGACGCAGCCGTTAAAATAGCCGTTCAATCAAACAGCTAGCCCTTTGACTGAACAACGCCATTCAATCACACATCTATACATCGTTTAGCCGACTTGTTGATTGCAACGTTCAACATTACAGCTAGACGACGCTTAGCCAACTCGTTAAATGGCAAATCAACTAAGGTGACCATTAGTTTAGCACTTTATTTGAGAGAATAGGAAGACTTTTTGTAATTGCTTGGGAGGTTATTCTTGAATTAAGTTTGAGAGGTGACCAAAAGTTGGATGAAATTAGTAAAAATGAAAAACAAATTATTAATCATAATAGTATTTATTGCACCAAGCAAAAAAATACAAACTCAAAAATTTACGAAATTAAAATCATTTCATAATCTCGTAATTTCTCCTTTCCTCGAATATTTGTTTAAATTTTGATTCACTTGTATCACTCGTAAGTGACCTCATAATTTCTGTATCTTTAATAACACGTGTGACGTATATTTACTACTTACTTTCCGAAAAATAATCTTGAAGCAATCACAAACCACGGCTAGTTGACGCCATATTAAAAACAAAACGCACCTAGCGCTGCGGTGGTGAGCGCTGAACTAATTAAATTAGACGGCGGCTTTTGAATCAGCTCTAGTGTTGAATGTTTTGAGCGACTCAAATATTCAATTAATAAGCTAGACATATGATTGAATGGCGTTGTTCAGCCAAAGAGCTAGCTGTTTGAACGGCTATTTTAACCAGTTGGCTGCGACATATATACCAAAAAACAGGTGTGTACAACATTCGATTAACTAAATTGGACCACCAACAATTGAATTACTTTAGTCTTTATGATATAAACTAGCTGACCCGACAGACATTGTCCTGTCCCATGCATTTACATTTTGTTTTTTTGTTCCCCTGAGGAAAATGCATTAAATTGCATACCCCGGCTGTGACGAGCCGGCGGTTATGTGGGGCTCTCCTCCCCAGAAGGGGGAGGCCTACCCACTAAAAATCTCAGGGATGGCCTTCCTCGGGCATGTAGGGAGCCCCCGGGAACACCAAGCCACTTCCGGGAACCCCCAGCCTCCGCTCCCCTGCCTAGAGAGGAGCCCTCCTCGGGGGAGACTACACTACCTCCCCCGGTCTCCTCCACCGACCACGCCCCCCGGCCACGGAAGGGGCGTGGTCCATCCCGGGTCGCCGTAGCAGTCGCGACTTCCTCGCGCCCGCCGGCGACCCGCGGCGGCGCCGCAGCTGTGCTACCGAGCCCGGCGCCGCCTTCTTCGAGCGGGATCGGCCATCTCCCGACCCCGCTCGGCGGCCTCTTTCTGGAGCATCACTGCTTCACAGAAGGAGGCCACAGCCCTCCAACCTCCCTCGTCCGCCAGCATTGCCGCAATCAATGCCGGCGGAGACAGATCTCGCCCGATCTCTGCGACCAAGACTCGGCGCTCGGAGGCCCCCGCGGGGCACTCCGCCAGCGTGTGCTGGGCCGAGTCGAGGTCGGATGCGCAGTGGTGGCAATGTGTCGATCCCTCCCGTCCTATTCGACACAGATACTCACCGAAGCAGCCGTGCCCGGTGAGTATCTGAGTCACGCATTTACATTACGATTTGATTTGATTTGCATTACGCGTTCGCCGGCCTATGTTTGGTCGTCTTGCTCGTGGCATTTTACCTTCACTCAACAACTCAACAATATTTTGGAAAATATAAACACAACAAAGCAATAATTATCGCTGATAAAATGAAATCACATATCACTAACGTCACTTTTTTTGTCTTCGATTGTTTTGCCAAAGGTTCAAATTGGTTTTTAAGTATTAATACAGAATGTTTGTATATGGGAGTATAGAAAGATGTTGATTTTACACCTTTTCTAAGATTTATTTTAAATTTTCTCCACGTGCCGACCGTTGCCGACGTCTGTGTTCCCGGAACAATATAATCTTACGGTCTTCAAGTCTCGAGTGAATAGGCATTTGCTAGGTAAGCGTGTTCTATCCTAGTCCTCATCGTCACTTACCATCAGGTGAGATTGTGGACAAACGCAAACCTATTTTAAATAAAAAAAAACGTACAAACCTTCTCTGGACTTCCACGAATAATTCAAGACCAAAATTAGCCAAATCGGTAAAGGCATTGTTGAGTTATAACATTACAACGAAAAGTGGCATTTAGTTATATATATAGATTGACATTCGTAACAAACTTTTATACGTATTAAGACTCTTAAAAAAGCACAGTCGGTAATTATTATTGAAAAGTTCTCGCAGTTGAGAGAGGGTTTTGGAATGTGTCTTAAATATGTCACGGTAGGAACTCGGAGTAATGAGACCCATCTGCGGCATTCCTGTGAGACCCACATCTATCACAATTAAGCCACAAACACGGGAACATACTCAGCCCGCTAAATCGGCACTGATTCGGTGTCAATATCATGTTTTATGCAGGAGTTTTAAATAAAATAAAGAATTATATATATTTATATATGTATATGTATAAGTGTGTTTCGCGGTTATCTATTGGAGAAAATGAAAACATGTGCGTTGCTCTGGAAATAAGAGTTTTATTGGTAATTGTACAAATTTTGTTTAACAAATCAATATTAAATTTGAATTTGACAGTATATATTCAACTAAAATATAGGTAAATTGAAACTATAATTTAAACCTTGAAAATAAATATCTTAAAATACTTCTAAATTATATATATCTAAAATAAAACTAGAAACTATAAATAAAAAATGTCCTGCAATTCGGGGCCCATGGGAACAGTACCTAGGATGCTGGCAACATTACCTCTTTGGATCGCCAAACTAATCCGTTGACAGAGGTAACTGCCAGCCCTCTGATCACCGGAGGCTTCAATCAACAGTGCTGATAGATCATGTACTGTTTTTTTTGCCTCCGGTCCCCACGGACCCATAGTTTCTACCGCAAACAGAGCAAATATGTAATTAGGACCTATATTACAGTATTTGCTCCGCTTACGGCCCTCTGCATGGATCGCAGCAGACCCCGCACTTAGGGATGTACTGCATACATGTGAGGGAGCCAGGGTGTCTGAACAGGTTGCATCCCAGATAAGAGGCCGCCCCAGCTTCCAAGGACCGACAGTTAAGTCATCGGGTCTTTTGCCATCGCTACGATATATCCCAACTGGTTCCAATATAGATGGGATACCAGCAGTGGCAAAGGACCTATGTATGATGCTATTCAATGCGGTATGGCGGGACATGCGACCTGCGCTGCGAATGCAGGAGAGTCCGTGCAGGCCACGTTCATCAACAGCATCACCGCATACGCACTGGTGTGGATGTACGATTCTGGTGCCTAAACGTAAGCAGACCGCTATAGTGAGAGACAACCTGTCCAGCAGTGTACCGACGTTGGCTGATGGTAAAGCTTGAAGCCATTGCCCCGACTCTTTTTCAGAAACAGCAATGAGACGAGCCCGGTCTATAAATTTGAATTAGATTTCTCACCTGGAAATAAGAGAATCGACACTTAATATTTATACACGTTTTTTACCGTGGGAGAGCCATGCTTCGGCACGAATTGGACCGGCTCGACCGGAGTGATACCACGGCCTCACAGAACACAGGTGTAAAATAACCTAACCTAACCTAACAGGTGTAAAATAGCGCTTGCGCTGTGTATCGCCGAGTGAGTGAGAATACCGGAGGCCGAACTCCCCCTTCCCCCCTTATTCCCTTTTAAAAGACCGGTAACGCATCTGTGACTCCCCCGTCAACACCACCAACTGTGAGCCAATCTCAAGGCAACACTAGTCACTACCGGCAGAGGATACGTAGACCGCGACATGTCCTTAGCGACCCCTCTAACCAACTCACGCAGGAACTTCTAGACCTGCAAGCGGCGGCGTCTGAGCTGTCGCCCCCCCTTGTCAACCCCTAAACGGCAGCCTTCTGCTTAGCCACGTGTAGGTTCCCGTCAATACAGGCCGGTCCCACTTTAGTGAACCGTGCCTTATTCTAGCGCTTATGCCCTCACCATGGGGCAGTGCTAACCGTGCCTCTCCTGAGGTGCGGCTCCCTCGTCAATAAAGCCAGTAGGGTCAATAGGACCAAAGGCTAGGCTGAGTTTAGTCGGTAGGTCTTGTGTAGTCGAGCCGCCTCGACAGTAACAGGAGTCCGACATAATCAACGCATCCCTGCTTACCTGTTGCGTTGGTATCCATGATGGATTCTCAGCTGAGGCTCCTGAGGAAAAAAAAAATCTGTGACTCCTCTGGTGTTGCGGGTGTCTGGGCAGCGGTTATCGCTTACCATCAGGTGATCCGTTTGCTCGCATGCTGCCCTATCCTATAAAAAAAAAACACTATTTTAAAGTAAATAAAAGTATTTTTGTAATATTATTTAGTTTAAAATTTTTATCAATCAATACATAGTATAAAACAAAGTCGCTTCCGCTGTATGTCCGTATGTATGCTTAGATCTTTAAAACTACGCAACGAATTTTGACGCGGTTTTTTAAATAGATAGAGTGATTCTTAAGGAAGGTTTGTATGTATAATAAATGCATAATATAGTAGAGAAACACTGATAAATTTAAAGGTTTCTAATGTGATGTCGTAAATAAGCACTTTTTTTTGCGCTTATATTGCAAACGCTGGCTGAACCCTACGAGATAGACCAAAATAATGTACTACAGTATTGTACAACTTACAAAAATCCACAAAAAAGTCCGCCATGGTATATGTCTATCTCTTAGGGATAACCCACCATAACCATTTTTTCACTGCACCCGTGCGAAGCCGGGGCGGGTCGCTAGTAATAAATAAACTCTATACAACTTGAATTGCATTCGTAATGCAAGGTATACTTTCTGGGTGATGTACAATCCTACATTGACGAATATTAATTTCTCTCACTTTAATCTCGTTGCTTATACTATTTGATTCCATATTCCAAGCCCTCGTGTCTTCATAGATTTAGGTTTAGTCCACTGATTCCCAAAGCGGTCTATATCGACCCCTAGGGGTCTATTACGACCTGCAAGGGGTCTACGTCAACGAAACAAAAATGTTGGGGTTCATGAAATGAAAACGGGGGTCCACGATAATGGATCTCAACATACACTGAGAGTACCTATTTACTTACATTATACTATTTTCTAATATAAAGACATAAAATTATGTATAACTAGCGGACCCGACAGACTTCGTCCTGTCAAAAAGATTTGTACAGTGGCAGTTTTTTGTTCCTAATTATTTTATAGATAATGGCGCATAGCCAACCAAATCGCAAAAAAAGTCTAAATGACCTATTACATTTTGTGGCTATTCAATTTTGGAACGTGACATTAAATCCTCCAACGATGTATTCTGTGCTCCAACGCACGCACGCACACTGTTTTGATAGATATGATTGAATTTCAACTATATGTAGCGTTAATAAAGCGCAAATTGACTCTTTGATGTTAGGAACACACCTTCATTGCTTAGACAACAGTGTGTACTTGCAATATGAACTTTATACAATAACAATAAAACTCAATTCGACTGTAAGTTTTAGTTAGAAAACGTTTGCATGGGAAAATAAAAGGGCTGTTTTTAGGGTATTTCCGATAATTATTCGAATTTTCCTCATTGTAAAAACCCTCCTTGAACTTCAACGAACATTAACAAAAAAGAATTGGCCAAATTGGTCCAGGCGTTGTTGAGTTATGAGCTTACCAACACATTTTGCGATTCATTTTTATATATAAGACTAGCTTCCGTCTGCGGCTTCGCCCGCGTGAAATTAGTTTTTGTCAATCCTGGTCCCTTATGTCTAAGGTACCAAGATTCATGGTCTTATCTTCAATTCAACCCCAATTTCACCCCCACACTGGTAAAAATTTCAGAACAAACGATTTTTTGTTTCTTATGACGTGATATTTGACGAACTTGCATACTAACTTTCAACCCTTATTTCACCCCCAGCTGGTCGAAATTTCAAAAATGCTAGAACAAATGTTTAATGATTTCTCATCAAGTACTTCTCTTCTTTCTTCTATCGGAAATCCCATACAAACTTTCAACCTCTATTTCAACCTATTCATCCCTTTTCTCGAAATAAAAAGTAGCCTATGTTCTGTCTCAGGGTCTAAAGATTGTCTGTACCAAATTTCATCAAAATCGGTTGCGAGGTTTAAGCGGGAAAGCGTAACAGACAGACAGACAGAGTTACTTTCGCATTTATAATATTAGTTGGGATTACCTATGAATTAAAAAATATTATAAATATTCATAAAATTTTGTAAGTTGTAGGATGTAGGCATTCAATATTAGGTAAGTCTAAAAATATTTTCGAAAGCAGTGAAGAATCTAAAAACTTCAATCAAGAAAGATTATAAATTCCCAAAATTTTATATTCATTGCGGTATTAATACAAAACTTATTCGACTATTGTTTATTAACCAGCAATGGATGATTTATAAGCGATACATACCTAAACCTAACTTTGGCAGTTTACTCGTATTAATAGATTTTGCATTAACTTGTGTTATTGAACCTTGATTGTTCAAGGGTTGGTTTCTGGGGTAAGCCGCATTATTTTGTTACCAGGCAAGCCAAAGGAGCGAGGACTTCGGTTCATTGTCTTTTGATAAACCAATCTGGGCCAAGAATCTAATCATGAGCCACTCTGTATCTAGATAAATGTATTGAATTAATTGTACAAACTTTATCAGATGCTTTTTTTTCCGCATCTAATTCAAATAAACGTTTTTCTATATTCGCTACTGATTCTTAAAAGTTATAGAATTTTTATGTCTTATTAGATAACCTTCTTCAATACACTACTCAAAATAAAAACAATATTTCCATTAGATCCAGTAGTTTATGAGATGAGTGCGAATTCTCAAGCTTCTTTTTAATATTAGTACAAATGCAGTTTTGATTACGAATATAAAACTGCTAGCGCCATCTATTGCTGAGAAGACATCAAATTTTCGTAAAATTTTACGGAAAATGGTTTTGTTTTAATAAATTAAACGCTATTATATAATCAATAATTCAATATTAATGCACATTCAAAAAATCAGTATTTTAATTTTTCAATACTCATCGTATTTATTTTTGACAATTTAATATTGTTCAAGTATTAAATTCCGCTCCCAAATCGAAATCGTCGTAGCCATATATTTAACCGAATATCTTGTAGAGTAGTGGCACTTAGTAAATCTATTATTTAAATATAAATCTTTATTAATGAATTACTAATCGTGATTAGACACGTAAGTTAATACATTACGATATATTCTATCATGTTTTTCCTATCATAGTGACATCTAGTGAGTAGTAGCTGAATCATATGAACAGAACTAAAAGAAACAGTTTGAAGAAATATTACTAGATAGCGCTATAACCTATAAAACAGCTGCGATTTAACATTTTTATAAAATTTGATCTGTAAAGATTTGACTTTTCATGTGGCTTTTCTCATGTTGGGATCGTCCTACTTGATTATGCAATTATATATATACTTTATTACCATAATTATTTTATATACATAAAAGCTACATAATGTTGTTTACAAAGTTATCTCTATTAGGAATGTTTTCCAACCAACCTGCGAGTATAGTGAGAAACTTCAAAGCACATTATTACATTAACACAAAAAAAAGTTATTTTTTTTGGATACATTATAAAGTGTATTAATAAATTTCTCGTGTCACATGTTAATTACCATAGTCCTTCGAAACGGCTTGACCGGTTCTAATGAAATTATATATTCATATTCAGTAGCTCTGAGAATCGGCTACTACCTATATTTCATACCCCTACCTAAGTGATACCAATAAAGGTTGTTGACCCCTAACATATTTTTTATTTTTTGACAATTCCTTTTTTTAATGTAGTTTGATACTACATTAACATTACATATAACCATACATTTTCAGCCTTCTATCACCAACCCATATTTTTAATAGTCATTCAGCTTATGTAATCTAGAAAGGTCAAGGCCATTGTACTTGACAAAATTGTCCCTTTATGGTTATTTAATTAGGGAACAGAAGCAATGACGGAGCTATTATGACCCAACGGATGATCATTGGTCAGCTACACGGGTAACCTCAGCCTTGACCGACTGCAACTGAGTCAAAGAGCAGCGAGCAAACAGATGAGACACAGACTTAACAAGATTGTGGGATTTTTGCGTTAATTATTAACAGAAAACATCAAGGTCGTAATTATGAAAAAATAATCATTAATAAATAACAATACATAAGGCTTATTAATAAATAACATGAAAACATTTTAACAATAGTAATTTTTAGTTCTTTCCTTTTAACACGTCACCCCACTCTAGGATTTTTATCTATGGCTTGGTCACCGCAACAAATTTTTGTAGGTCATACAAAATATATGTCGCGTGCGGGAATCAAACCTGCGACCCATCACGTTCCGATCACTAGAACGCTGCACCAAATGTGGCGTCATAATTTATATGGTAACATTACCATACACCATTTGTAAAGCACTGCGCACTGTGCACTTAACAAACTTTAATTTAATATGAATTACATCACAAAATATGCATTTTGTAACTATTTAAAAAGTCTTTCCATGAGTGTTAATCATTTAACACTAGAAAGACGGGAGCAGTCATTTGACTGCAATTTTAATTTAAATGTTGATTAGCTGAAAAACCATTTGACTTAACGTATTGAAATTTTGTGACTTTTAATAATATTAGTAGTTAAGTGGAACTATGTATAAAAATAACTCACATCTCTTTTGTTTATTATTTAAAATCTTGATATACCGACAAAGACGGCGGCAGTCATTTGACGGCTGAGATCCGATAAATGTTTACAATTGTACGTTTACCTAATTTATGTTCTACCCTCTCATATTAATGAGAGGGTAGAACATAAATTAGGTACGCTTATCAGTTGTTTGTGGTTTGTAAGTCAAAAAAGTTAGTATTGTTTCGACTGCCCGTGAATTTAGTCGAAATTATTGTAAGTCATTTGTGAAAAATGTCTCGAAGGCTTCAGGATAAAGAAATACTTTCAATCTTGCAAAATATTCGTGAAGATGAATCGGATTGTGGCTCTGAGAGTGCAGAACGCGAAAGTGACGATGATTGTGCGGTACCACAATTCAGTTCGAGTTCCTCTTCGGAAGAAAGTGACCTGGAAGATCAGGTACCTCTTGCAACTTTACAAAACGTTCATAGTTCGAGTTCTCGTGGCCATGGTCGTGGCGGTGCTCGTGGTCGAGGCCGGGGCAGGAGTCATAGTTCAGATGATTCTGAGCTTCAAGGTCTTATCACCGCTACCGGCGGTACGGCGTGGATGTGACTGACCAGATGGCAAAAAAATATAGTGTCAAAGCGGCATCTCGAAGGTGGCCCGTACAGGTTTTTTTCAATATACTAGACCTTGCAGGGATAAATTCTTTCATTTTGTATAAAAAAAATGTCAGGTATCAACATAAAAAGAAGAAATTTCATACTGAGGTTAGCTAGTGAACTTTGCGGCAAAGTAAAAATCGATGCCGAACTTTCTAGAACCCAAGAATTGCCATCATCTACTTCTCGATCTTCTATTCAAAATCCGGAAACTCGGAAAAGGCGGGAATGCTATGTACAAAAGTGCAAAAATAAAACTAATAAAGTCTGCGACATTTGTAAAAAGCCACTTTGTGGCATTTGTAATGTAAACAAAATGTTTAAATGTAAAATATGTCTATAAATATAATAAATAATCATACGTGAAACCCTGTTTTATTACTACAGTTACCAGTTTTAACAGTTAAAATAAAATAAAAAATTAAAATAATGGAAGAGTCATTTGACCGGTTGCCGTCTTTGTAGGTAGATAGATTTTCCCGACTTTCTAGTGTTAATACCTTCCCAGATCTCCTCCACTGACGACACCCCCGGCCACGAGAGGAGCGTGGTTCCTCCCGGGTGCGCCGAATCTGCGGGCGCGACCTACCCGCGCCCACCGGCAACCCGCGCGGGCCGCATAAAAAAATGATTGGTTAAATTGTGCCTTAACCAATTTTCTGTGTTCCATCCTTGTCAAGTGGAGTGCTAACCGTCTCTCCACAAATGACACAAGAGGCGGACGAGCCTACTTAACTGTATTTAACTTTAGGGCGATAAGGCTTTCCAGGTCCACCACGCTGGATCATTACGGATTGCTTGATTTCATACACCTTTCAATTTCTCCGCAGGTATATGCAGTTGCCTCACGATGTTTTCTTTCACCGTAGAAGCGTAAGATAATGTACGTAAGAAGTTCAAAAACGAAAAACACATTGATACTTGGCAGGATCTACCTCGGGGTCCGCGAACTACCCAATTCGAAGACCAGTGCCGAGTTCACAGCGTCACCGACGCTCTACGACGACAAGAGGTAAAATATTGAGTTAACCAGTTGACTGAGCTTAACCTAATTAAAAAAAATACCCATGATAACTAATAAATAAATAAATAACAGTCATTTTCATTTGCCGGTTTTTAATACATTTGTTAGGCATTCCTTACACTCCCTGCCACATATTTTTACTCTATGCCAGTGCAACGTCACCATGACGACGCGCGGTAACAGTCAGTTCATTGACCCCAGAGGCGCGTCGCCGCCCGCCCCAAGCGCACGCCCGCCCACGCCGCGAGTAAATATTGTTGTTTTACAATAAAACCCGGATTAACAGCTGTTTAAGTCGAGTGTTGGGATTGTGTGAAAAGATGCGGTCCCGGGAACACGGCCGGGACAAAGCGTGACCGGAACATGAGTCAGGTAATTAACTCCTGGTTACAACTCTGCAGCTTTGAGCGGGCTTTGAGAGATCTTTGTAGATAGATAGAAAGTTTCCTTCACAAGATACACCTCGATTTTTACACGCTTTTTATTGACTTACTCTGTCCGTTTGTTTGTTTGTTTGTTTGTCATGATCAAATCTTGTAATCGATTTTTCGACCACTTCTACTGCTCCTATCGAGCTCAAATTTTTTTTACATGTGTATTCTAGATGACAATACAATATTCAATCATTTTCGAATCATAAAA
The DNA here is from genome assembly GCA_036419045.1 of Scirpophaga incertulas. Classification (NCBI taxonomy): domain Eukaryota; kingdom Metazoa; phylum Arthropoda; class Insecta; order Lepidoptera; family Crambidae; genus Scirpophaga; species Scirpophaga incertulas. The sequence goes on along the minus strand of CM071635.1, from coordinate 27,455,718 downwards.
ATACATAATTATGTTGTAATAAATTAAAAACTTTTTAATATGAGAATTGGTTCAATGAAGCAAACATTTAGAATTTGATATAATGCATATGTTTAATTCTAATACTACATTTTCTGAACAATTATGTACATTTCTTTATGTTTGTTATAATAATCACGAGACTAAAAAGTAGTAAATAAAAAAAAAAGTAAAAAAAACTTTTTAAAAAAACACGCTTTTTACGCAAAGACTAAAAAACGTTTGAAAAAACTTTTGTTTGTTATAAAGACTAAAAAACATTTGATCTAAAAAGTAGTAAATAAAAAAAAATTAAAAAAAACTTTTTAAAAAAACACGCTTTTATTAAAAAGACTAAAAACCGATCTAAAAACTTGAAAATAAAAATAAAGTCACGCTTTTAGAAAATTTGGGTACATATCAAGAAAAATTTCTGATGACAAAAAGAAATGTAACTCAAAAATTTGTCTATAAAATTTAGCAAATTAGTCCAAGAACTCAATGACTATAAAAGCGTGGGGTGTAAATGTTAAGACCATTAAATGAGTAATGTTTAATTTTGAACACCCCACGCTTTTATAGTCATTGAGTTCTTGGACTAATTTGCTAAATTTTATAGACAAATTTTTGAGTTACATTTCTTTTTGTCATCAGAAATTTTTCTTGATATGTACCCAAATTTTCTAAAAGCGTGACTTTATTTTTATTTTCAAGTTTTTAGATCGGTTTTTAGTCTTTTTAATAAAAGCGTGTTTTTTTAAAAAGTTTTTTTAATTTTTTTTATGTATTTTTGTTTGGCGATAGTTTAATATTATTTTAAATCAGCTACTATTTATTAATTTATATGGTAAATATACCACATATATATTTTATAGTATAGTAACTTAGCAAAATTAAATTTTATAGGAATAACATATACAACATATTATTTTAAAACTATTTAAAAAGTGTTTCCATGTGACTTTTCCAATAGAGAAAAATGTAGTTGTAATTATTAAAATTAGATTTTTTGATCAATTAGGAGTCACAGCACTTATGTATACGTCTCCACCGAGAGGCCTACCTACCTTAACTATATAAGGCCGAATAGGCCTTAGTTCTTGGTAGGTTGCCTCACGAGTTTTTCGACAAAAGATAAACAGATTGGTACATGGCGGGATCGACCCCAGGCGTCGCGATATATCCGTTTCGTAGACCAGTGCTGACATCACAGCATCAACGACACTGCTCATTAATTTTTTGTACTTTATGTGTATGTTTTGTGTTTTATGTACCTTTGTAGTAATAATACGTGTAATTTATAATTTACGAGCAAAGGATTCTCTTAGAGATTTGTTTAAATACTAGCGGACCCGACAGACTTCGTCCTGTCAAAAAGATTTGTACAGTGGCAGTTTTTTGTTCCTAATTATTTTATAGATAATGTCGCATAGCCAACCAAATCGCAAAAAAAGTCTAAATGACCTATTACATTTTGTGGCTATTCAATTTTGGAACGTGACATTAAATCCTCCAACGATGTATTCTGTGCTCCAACGCACGCACGCACACTGTTTTGATAGATATGGTTGAATTTCAACTATATGTAGCGTTAATAAAGCGCAAATTGACTCTTTGATGTTAGGAACACACCTTCATTGCTTAGACAACAGTGAGTGCTTGCAATATGAACAATTTATACAATAACAATAAAGCTCAATTCGACTGTACGTTTTAGTTAGAAAACGTTTGCATGGGAAAATAAAAGGGCTGTTTTTAGGGTATTTCCGATAATTATTCGAATTTTCCTCATTGTAAAAACCCTCCTTGAACTTCAACGAACATTAACAAAAAAGAATTGGCCAAATTGGTCCAGGCGTTGTTGAGTTATGAGCTTACCAACACATTTTGCGATTCATTTTTATATATAAGAATATAAGATAATATAACGACTTTAGCGGGCCAGTATATTTATAAATAAACTTGCCGTTCCAACGAAAAACGGCTACAAAAAACTCGAGGTTCGTTTATGGGCAAATGTACAAATTTTTATAAAAACATTCCATATAGTGCAGCTGAATTGCCTCTTCATTAGTTCAAGGTACATGTTAAAAAGACCCTAATGAGTAAGGGCTATTACAAAGTCAATGATTATTTAAATGATACCAATGCTTGCTGTTGAATTGAAGACATTACATACCAAAGTGAAAATATTTGTTTTCCCGTATATATAGTAAACAAAAAAATTGGTTGTCTGTAGAACTCCGTCTACTGCCGATATTTGAACGTGACAACGTCTATTACATGGTATTTTTTTCTGGGTGCAATGAAATTATTTAAAATAAAGTAATGTATAACATTTATATTTTTATTTAATAGTTTGTTTAAATTTTCTGCTTCTGAAGTTATACATAAATTAATTATTATGAGTAATGTGCACTTGCACACTAAATACAATAAGCATATGATTGCACATACATATGAACATACATTCATTCATCTTCATACAGAAGTTTATAGTTACAATAAAATTAAGCGTGGACTCCGTGTGGCGTCAGATTCGGCCGTTACGGTGTTTTCGAAAATGACTCCACGCCGTACCAATTTAATAGACGTTGTCACGTCAATAAAGTAATGTATAACATTTATATTTTTATTATGTTGCCGTGTGGCGTCAGATCGGCCGTTACGCCGGTCGTGGACTCCGTGTGGCGTCAGATTCGGCCGTTACGGTGTTTTCGAGAATGACTCCACGCCGTACCAATTTAATAGACGTTGTCACGTCAATAAAGTAATGTATAACATTTATATTTTTATTACGTTGCCGTGTGGCGTCAGATCGGCCGTTACGCCGGTCGTGGACTCCGTGTGGCGTCAGATTCGGTCGTTACGGTGTTTTCGAGAATGACTCCACGCCGTACCAATTTAATAGACGTTGTCACGTCAATATGTACATTGTATGATAACGATATAATTTATTGTAAACGTGTTATTACTTTTGATAAAGCTGATAAGTTTCTTGCGTCGATTCTTCTTATCAGCTAAAAAATACGTCCTGAATGGGTGGTAGGGAAAAAAAATTTGGACGATTCAAAAGAGCTTTCATAAAGTCATATTTGAACAAATTTAATTTTGATTTCGTGTGTCCATGTAACGGTGTTCCGTGACATCTATACGTTAATTTGCTTTAAGTATTTATCAAGCCAAGCCTGTAGCTGCTCAGACAGGTAAATTATACCTGATAATGAGTTTGGGTCACACATGTTAAAAATTTGGTCAATACTAGAAACAGTTCTCGGATTTCAAAATCAAATCAAAATCAAAATCAAAATAATATTTATTCAACATAGACCTTTACAGGCACTTATTGACGTCAACAAACAAAACAAAAAAAAAAGCTTAAATAAAAAAAAAAACAAAAACCTTGTCCGTACGTACGAATAAGGAAAAAAAAAAAGAAAAAAATATATTGACTCGACACCTGTTCGGAAATTGAGAGAGCCTTCTCGAGAAGCACAGGCAAGAAACTCTGAAGGTCTATTTTTTATCTCCTCTTTTCAATGTTAACAATCACAATAATACAATACAAAAATACAATATAGTACAAGATACAATCACACCTAACACGATTACAGTCGTATGTATGTTTACATACACATATAAAATAATACAATATTATAAATAATGTTGTTACCAAACATGGCTCTATGAATATTGTCCCTATTCCCAAACAGTGTGATCATTAAGATAGTCACTTACTTTATAATAACCTTTACTCATGAGTGTCTTTTTGATATGGTTTTTAAATTTATATAAAGGCAAATCAATGACACCTTGCGGAAGTTTGTTAAACATAGATATACATTTCCCCAAGAACGAACAGCTAGTTTTATGGAGTCTGAACATTGGAACGGCAAGTTTATTTTTGTTTCTAGTATTCACATTATGTAGATCACTGTTTTTATTGAATTTATTATAGTTTCTATATACAAAAACTAAATTATCATATATATATTGACTAGCTAAAGTTAAAATATTACACGAGGGAATATCACAACAGGCACTATTATGGAGTATCGTCGAATTCTGGATGAATTTCTGGCGACACGTCCTTAGCGACCCCCCTAATCAATTAACGCAGGACCTTCAAGACCTGGTAGCGGCGGCGTCTGAACCGTCGCCTCATCCCCTTTTGGGCAGCCTTCTGCTTAGCCACGAGTAGATTCCCTTCAATATAGGCCGGAGTCATTTGGGTGTACCGTGCCACTTCTTGCTGTCTTTTATGGCAGGACAGCGCTGACTGCGCCTCTCCTGAGGTGTGATCTTCATCACAATAAGTCATATGGGCATTAGGACCAACGACCCAGTTTAAGTCTTTCGGATCGAACCGGTTCATCAGGAGTCCAACATAATCACAGTGGCACTTGGTTACGATTGGTAGGATTCTCAGCCTCTCCTCTCCAGACGAGAAGAAAAATAAAAGAACTCACTAATAGCTGTCATCAAACACTTAATTTAAGATAACCTTTCGTTGTATAATATAATTAATATACGTATAATATTCTAAAAACAAACACACGTTCATGTATCCTTCACTCTTGCACACACACAACATAAAACACTACACACACACACACACACATTAACATACAGTGATTACATGTTTCAGGTTTCTTTTCTTTTTATTTATCTTTTAATCGCTAGTACCGATACCCTTTTTTTTTTGTTTCCCTGAGGAAAATGCATTAAATTGCATACCCCGGCTGTGGCGAGCCGGCGGTTATGTGGGGCTCTCCTCCCCAGAAGGGGGAGGCCTACCCACTAAAAACCTCAGGGATGGCCTTCCTCAGGCATGTAGGGAGCCCCCGGGAACACCAAGCCACCTCCGGGAACCCCCAGCCTCTGCTCCCCTGCCTTGGAGGGGAGCCCTCCTCAGGGGAGGCTACACTACCTCCCCCGGTCTCCTCCACCGACGACGCCCCCCGGCCACGGAAGGGGCGTGGTCCATCCCGGGTCGCCGTAGCAGTCGCGACTTCCTCGCGCCCGCCGGCGACCCGCGGCGGCGCCGCAGCTGTGCTAATGAGCCCGGCGCCGCCTTCTTCGAGCGGGATCGGCCATCTCCCGACCCCGCTCGGCGGCCTCCTTCTGGAGCATCACTGCTTCGCAGAAGGAGGCCACAGCCCTCCAACCTCCCTCGTCCGCCAGCATTGCCGCAATCAATGCCGGCGGAGACAGATCTCGCCCGATCTCTGCGACCAAGACTCGGCGCTCGGAGGCCTACGCGGGTAGTACCGATACCCTAGTCTTATACTTGTTGTACTAGTTATGGAAGAGTGGTGCTTCCTAGCACAAGCAAATCTTTTGCTTAAATGGAAGCTCCAGACACAATATATTTGTATATACCTAAGTTGATGATAAGTTGAATAAATATTTTGTATTTAATAGCGATAACTCGCTGATGTTGGCAAAATCCGATTCGAATATTATATTAACTAATGAAACAGTTAGGCCTTACGAGAACTCTGCTAAAAATCTACATCTGATCAAGAAAGATCCCGACAGACGTTCCTATAAAGATAACAAGCATCTTGACATCGATCTATCCCGGATAGGTATCATTGTATTTTAAAGTGGATTTATTTATTGCTATGCTATATCGTCCTACGATAAAAGCGCACCTCAACACACTTGACCTTGAAAAGGTATATAACTAGAAACTCATCTGCGTTGAGAACATCCTGCAGACTGCCATCACAACATTATTTGATATGTTTGAATTTGAAACATATGGTATTTAGCATTTACAGTCTAAATTCGTGCATCCATACACTCATAAAGACGCATTCCTAAATTGCACTCACACAATGATTACCATGATGTGCATAATTTATCCTGTTGTTATTAATTCAAACAACATTGAATTAGTCAAATATTTCCCAGAGTGATTTACGGTAAATAATTATAGCTTACCTTCTACGTAATGTAGTCCAATAACCACAAAATATTATTCAAAACAAAACATTTGGAAATCCTGTCCGTAGCGATAACGCAGAAGATGCTTCCGAGTAAAACGTTCATCATAATATGACGACCAGTCACGCTGCATGCTATATATGGAATTCGGTTAATAATTTAGTCCCTAGTAAGTCAGTTGTCCGGAAACACGACTCGTCTTTTATCAATGTTTCTTTAATGGAATTACCCGTGTTTTTTCAATCGGATGGAAACTACGTTTATCACGAGGAATCAATTTTGACGACCTCCATAGTCGAGTGGATAATACACCGGTTTCAAGGTGTCGCCATCTCTGAGGTCCCGGGTTCGAGTCCCGGTGGGGGCAGATGTTTGTGTGATGAATGCGAGCATTTGTACCTTAGTCATGGTTGTTGATATATATTTCAATAAAAATTATTTATATATGTATAATATATGTATGTCTATCCGTTACCCTAGATCCCATTGCACAAGCCTTACAGAGCTTAGTTTGGGCTAGGCTAATTGGTGTAAGTGTAACAAATATTTATTTTTTATTATTTATTTTAATTTAAAGATATAATCTTATCTTCAATAAAAATACAAAAATGCAATGAAAATACCCGTTTGCAGACAGGGTCAGAGTCACAACACATTAAGAGTCAAACTGGCTGAATTTTGGCTACGACATTAATTAAGAAAGCCAATCGTGAAAATTGATCATTTACTTATTATTTGGATATACGAGAAAAAGTTATGGCCGTTAGATTGATCTATACTAATAATATATAATATTATAAAGAGGAAAGATTTGTTTGTTTGTTTGTTTGTAATGAATAGGCTCCGAAACTACTGGACCGATTTCAAAAAATTCTTTCACCTTTGGAAAGCTACATTATCCCCGAGTAACATAGGCTACTTTTTATCCCGGAAAAATCGACAGATCTCACGGGATGCGCAATAAAGGCTTCGCTTAAAACCTACTGCATAGATTTTCATGCGGTTTTCATCAATAGGTAGAGTGATTCTTGAGCAAGGTATTGCGGTATTTTTTATCTCGGAAAAACGGATAGTCCCAAGGGAAGCGCGATAAAACCTTCCCGCCATAACCGACTTCCGCGCATATGTAGTCATGGGCAAAATAGACCCAATCCCGAAATCCACGCGGGCGAAGCCGCGGGCAGAAAGCTAGTAAATAATATATCTGGATGCGAGTGTCAACAAGTGTTTGGCGAAAGATAACAAGTGCCTGCAGCGATAGATGTTGCTTGTAAATATATACATATACAATATGTAATTGTTTTGAAACGCGTTGAGATAACGTCTTTACTTCGCCGATAAATCCGCGATGTTGGACGTCTGATAGCACGCCAAGGTGATAGCTTATCGCGATGTGACGTGTCGTGGAAATGCTTTTGTCAGTCCAGTTGTCACAGTGAACGCTCAAGAGCAGGAGACCTATTTTTGATTTACGAATGTGACTTCGAAATCACGGTGACTTTGAGGTCACGGATTCCTAAACATCCAATTTTTGAAAGTCGATCGCAGCGCTGCCAACATAGATAAAGTACACACATAAATGTAAGAGTTCGGTTCCACGCAGAATGTAGCCGCTGCCGGTTATTGCCGGCTTAACCATCATGGTTATTATATATATAATATATATGCTACATTCATATATATATATATATATATATTCTACAAACAAAACACAGATAACATTTCCACAAGTATGTGACTTGATTTCGAGTGGGTGAGGGCACTCGCAATGAAATCACACCTGTGACTAGGGTAGTCAAAATCAAAATCAAATCAAAATAATATTTATTCAACATAGACCTTTACAGGCACTTATTGACGTCAACAAACAAAAAAAAAAAACTTAAATAATAAAAAAAAAACAAAAACCTTGTCCGTACGTACGAATAAGGAAAAAAAAAGAAAAAATATATTGACTCGACACCTGTTCGGAAATTGGGAGAGCCTTCTCGAGAAGAACAGGCACATCAGTGATATTCAAAAATAAGAATTATTGAAAATTGGTGATTATTAGTCACATCGGTGATTTCGAAGTCGCATTCGTAATTCAAAAATAGGTCTCCTGGGCTTCTATTTTGTTGTTCTATTGTTGTGTATTGATACCACTTTATTTTTATTCTCTCATACATTCATATTTATATATTTTTTTCCTACGATCCTTCTTACTCGAAGAATGAATGTTAAGTTTTTCACGAGTATATTCGTAAATTTCTTTACTATTATTTGTATCTAGAAATGGTTTAATCGCGATTTTCCACAAAAACAATACCTATTTAGATACCACCAAATATAAAAATAAGTCATTGCTTTGTAATTTTTTTATCAAGCTTATTCAGCGTGGTAGTAAACCTGATGAAATTAAATGCGTACACATTTATGAAATGATATGTGTGTTTGATATTACTACTAGTTATTGCTAGTTATATTGTTTGATAGCTTAAATCTTCACTTTTTATTGTTTCGTTGCTGTATTTTCTTTCTTTCCTCTTTAAGATGAAGAATTAAAAGATAGCATTTTTTTTTTAAATATGACGCTTATGACGTTGACGGTATAAGTATAATCACTCATCATCAAACACATCTCAAATTGTCATATAGTTAACTACTCCATTAAATCTATAGAAGCTATTCATATTCACAATACGAAAGGCAAGCAACATTCTAATTATTCTAAATATATAACCGATGTCAGCCATCATATTTAGGCCTATATTCCTTTAAAGTCCTTGAGGGGTTGATTCAACATTAAATCAATTACTTAGTTCCTGTCAGTCAATTTTACCCACGGGACATAATACAGTGACTGCCTTGTCTATGGTGACTTTTAGTTTAGAATTGCAAATCAACAAGTTGGCACTATAATATTATTTTATTTCACCAACGCTTTAACTAGTATTCATTTTGACATTATCTTGGCCTTACTGCTATGCCTCTTGATATTGGATGTGATTGTGATAGAGATAATAGATCACAGAAGATACATACAAATCTTCTCGGGCATTTCCAAAGTATCGTGTAGAAAATATAGCTTATCGTCGTCGAGATCTTGCTGGTGTGCCTCAGGGTAGTGTTCTATCAACTATACTTTTCTCTATTTTTACTGACATTGTTACTCGATTATTTTACTGTCGGTTTAGTGACCTACCTACCTTTATATTACTGGCTTAGTTAACTAATAAACCAACGTGTCTTAATCTTGCAAATTGAAGTTTAACTAAGGATCGAATCAAGAAGAATTTTCGCATTAATCTCAGACATCTGTGATTCGTCTGATCTTATTTTATATCTATAGCTTATCACCAAGTGATTAATGCCTGTTTGGCCCCTTATAAAATAAAAAAGATAGAAGATAGATTAAATTTTATACAGAGAATTTTATACTATTGATGTTAACTCATGGTGATGATGTACTTATTGGTAAATTTTACACTTGTTCACCATTCGTAAGTAGGTAGTATTAATGTTATGTTTGCAAAGAAAACTCGAAATAGAACGCTGTGCAAACAATGATTCTGGTAAACATCTAAAGTAGTAGTTTTACGAGCTGACGACACGACCTTGATCAAACCACACGTAAATTTGTTTATTTAATAGTAAAATTTAATTTAATTTTCCTCTCTTCCATGAATGGTTTAAGTGTTATATAAAACTATTTCTCACAAGAAATATATTATTGAGAATAATATATAGAAATATATAAGCTGTATTATTTTAAAGTTTCATTATTGTTACTTGAAAGTCCAAAGTATCTATCCAAACAAACTATTTTATTTTTATTTTATTTAGAAAACATACAGTATTTATGACTAGGTAATAAACATATTTAGTTAACTAACTACCATTAACATGTTTTCACATATAGAGTATAGACTATATATACTAGCTGGTAATGACACGAAAAACATATACTTAAAAATAAAGAAATGATAAATTTTTGCTACTAAATTATATTAACTATGAGTGAACATTGAACCAATCAGATGACATACATTTTTTTTACTTTTGATACTTGAAATAAACAAATCTATCTCGGAACGATCAGCCAATGAATTAAAAGCGCTAGCAGATCTGATAATAAAACAATTTTTCCTATACTTAGTAGAAACACGTGGCAAAGAAAGATCTATAGCGTTTATTTCATTTGTAGTGATAAACAATTGACTAGGGTGTCTTTTGATAGCTTCTGTTTTCATTTTAATTACGATTGAAGGTCATAGACAAGCAGCTAAGGTCCATCTAATATTTATTTCTTTGACCCAAAATAATATTTCCCCAGCCTTAAAGAACAATGGCAAAATCCCTAACAAATTTTTGCTCATACTTTTTTTTGTGTGTACAGTCATGAAACATATACCAAAGTATAGAGATCTATTATCTGAGTAAAACGGTAGTAGAATGAAGATTCTACGATGTCTAGAAAAAAAGATATCGGTTTATAAAGTTTTGGAGGTTATGTCTCAATAAAAACCGCCAAAATCAAAAAATACTTTATGGTTATATTTTTTTTAGTGAAAAAACACAGCTAATATCATAATTATTTAATAAATATCCTCAGATCTATTATAAGACATCATTAAAATGTGTTTGAAGAGCACGAATTACTTCGGAGGTATCTACGAAACCGTGAAAACTAACATTTGTTTCAATCGAATATTATGTAGAGAACATTTCAAATTATTGAATCATCCTCAAAGAAACTCAATTACTTATATTAAATTAAGAAGTTTATAAGTATGTATGATATTTAAACAATATCATACATACCTACTAAGTGCCTACCTCACACAAATACACATAAGCTTAAAATACCTACCTAAGTCTTTAAAAAGAAGCTTAAAAATGTGAAAGTAAAATGTATTTTGGAAGGTGCAGTCAATACCTTGTCGACATTAAATTGTTAGTTTCTCTTTTTTAAAAGAAGAAAGCAGTCATTGTTGTTGAAAAGTTCATCTTTTCAAAGAGAAAATCAGTAGGGATCATTTACATGCGAACTGGCTTATGAACAGGCCCACTTAAGTGTTATCAGAGAGCAAATAAAATGCTATAATATCAACAATATGGTGATTTCTTTTCTTTTAGAAGTCAATCAAATGACACATTTGTAGTAATATATAGGTACCTTTATGAGTTATTTAAAACCTCCTATGTTATTAATAGTTTAAAAAATATAACAACTTAGGTACTAGTCAATTTATTGAATGAATAACTTAAGAATTAAAACAGCTTTTAATAAAATATGTCTTTATTATTATTATGTCACTGATACATATAAAACATAGTTCACTTAGCACTAATTTCATTGTTTTTGTACGAACAATTCCAATTCAAAAATAGATTTAACAAACGATTGTTAGATCTATTTTTGAATTGGTTAACACTTAAGAGTTCACAACTTCAGAGGGTAATTTATTTCAAGCATTTACAATATAATTACCTATAGTTTTTGAAGATATTTGTGTTCTTTATGTGGTTACAAACATATTATAATTGTGTCTTTTCATGTGCAGGTTCAGAACAGTGGTACTAACCAGTTACGGATCTTAAAAGTTGTGATTTAAGCTGCTCGAGGATCTTTGTGAATCTATGCTGTAATCGTTCAACTAAGTTCTTATTTAATTAATGGATTGTATATTTGAAAGGTCTATAGAAACCTTATAGAAAGTTGTTTTTTTATCCCTCTTCTTCAATTACAACATCATCAAGAAAGCTAGCCGGTGCGGTAATATTTTGCTGATGTCTGGCCCAACCAAGATACCACACTACAGTCATTGTATGTGCGCAACATACTGATTTTCATACTGATTACTGGGCTGATTTTCAATATTTGTAATATCTGCTAGTGGTCTGTTCTCATTATGAAGATTTCCACGAATGATCTCTCTTTGAGAACGCACCCAGCAAGTATGGCATATGCGATCTAATGAAGAAATCTGAAAACAAAAGATTTATTTAATTCTATTGCAAACTAGTAATTGAACATAGCTAAGCAAAACGCAAAGGTTTAGGTGTATAATTGCTTTCTGGTTAGCAATACTCAATTTATTATTTGTCTGTGATTTTCATTGGTTTAGTACTTTACCATCATTCTTACATAACTATCTATTTTGCCAATATTTATGCTAAACAGGTAGCTGTAGCAGTAATGGTATACTAATAGATATTACTATTACTTTAGCAGCTATTTCATTATATAATATCAAATAAAACAAAATATACAAACCTCACGTGGAGCTAATTTGCTTGTAATTAAATCGATTATAGATTGCTGCATCTCATTTGGGTTCTCCCGTAATATCTTATCACTCCGTCTGTTTAAGATTGAACGGCCACATAAAAGACATGCATTTGTTTGTCTTCTAGTACTAGGTCCAGCTACATCCCTGCCAGACACTTCACTTTGTAAGCTGCTATTGACTGCAGCCATTGCCAGATCCCTACATGCTTCACAGATAACATCTTCTTCCAAAACCTTAAAAAATATTTTTTCATATTATTAGATACCCAAGACAAATACCTATTCTATTTGTAAACATATTTTGTGTGTGATCATGTTAAATAATCATAAACTTAAATCATACTTCTGGATATAGATTAAACTAAAATAGTATTGTAACTAGAATGATAAAAAAATGATCATAATAAACTAGCTAAGGTTGTTTCATTCAGATGAACTGCTGTTTTACTACAAATGAAAATATTGATAAGTCCTACATATTTTGTGAATCAGGCATTGTTGGTACTGTTCTGATTTACAATATTACTTACAATTTGGGGGTACACCCAGCTGCAGATTATAGCAGTAACTCTTGAATCTTGCGCCAATGCGGGATATCGGCGGCGTAATTTATTTACGCATATACTGCAGTTCACACACAAGATACGTGTAGGTTTCACACGACTTCCATTGTAGTATTAAATCGGTTACAACAAAATCCAAATCAGAAAGCAGAATCGTAGTCCTTAATCACAGCGAAATATATTTGTAAAAAGAAGATAATCGGAATCCTTTGGCAAGCAGAAGTTAACGTATACAGCGGGAGATCTCAGTATAGTCCAGAAACAGTCCAGGTCGTTAAAAAAGCAAGAAAAACAGAAATAGAAAACGCAAAATACCACGAAACACTCAACAAACAACAACAACGCACGACGTCACGCCACTACCGACAAAACGTAGGGAAGTGTCAGGCTTGGTCTAACTATCGATAGGTATATTTTCAAAACGAATAGATTTATATATAGACGATATTTTTAACCTTGAAATACCTATATTTTTTTACATTAATTCCAATATTTATTTGAAAGCTTTCAATCATGATAATATTTATAATTAATAAATATGTCACACACTCACACCATTAAGCCTTACCCAAAGCTGTGTAAGGTTTGTGTTATGGGATCTAGGGTTACGGAAAGGCATACATATATTTTACATAAATAAATATTTTTTTAGACTATAATTATTATTGACGACCAGGACTAAGGTACAAATATTCGTGTTCATCACACACACACACAATCACACATGGGGGTCGATGAAAATAAGTTTTTTATAAGATCTTCATTATTTTGCTATTATTAAAAATCATGGTTTACCTCGGAAAGAGATGTCTATTGCTGTAATAATGTACTAACATTTTCATATTTAATTAAATGTCGTCTCAACAAAAATTCATTTATTTCACAACTAATACAACTTTATTTATTAGATACTAGTTTATTAGATATTATTAAAAACAGGTTTTCTTCAAAACGCAAACACGATAATAATAATTGCAGAGTTGTTAAATTATACTGCTGGATTCATTAGAAGAATTGATATCTTCATTATTATCAAAAATAAAACTATGGAATTATACATATTGAATTACGTTATATACATATTTTAACTTGTGTAAGAAATAAGGCGAGACTTATTATGACGAAACTCAGACAAAAATAATTATAGTTAAAGGTCACGATTAAAGAATATTATTTATTATAATTACATATTCTTTAAACATTATATTGTTCTTTTTTATTCACATAATAACGCCTTGAGCCAAAAATATCGACATATCAATATTATTTCATTTACCTGTCCCTACCCTAGTGTCAGTGAAGCATAGATTGAAGTGTATATTTATTATCTACATAAGTACATAGTCGTTTGCACTTCTTTTAAAAGTAATTTTTTATTTAGACTTTTCTATGATAATATCGTTTTTGCAAAAAATATAAGAAATTATTTTAGTAACATTTGTAATGATGTAATTTGTGTACACTAAAGGAATCTCTGAGCAAATTTTTTGCCATTGTTCTTTATTTGATTCATGCTATCCTTATATGTAATATATTTACAGCATTTTCTTTGCATTATCTAATGGTCGAATGGTAAGTAAAGCTTTTGGCGTTAAGTCATACAACTGCACTGTTACTTTGCAGCAGAAATAAGAGATATCTCAGACAGAGCACATCATTGGCACATCTATCACCAATAAATCATTTCTTCTCTTAAATATCCAAATACAATTTATCTGCTAATTTAAATATAATTAAAGATTTGTTACACTCACACCTATTAGCCTAGACCAAAGTAAGCACTGTGAGGCTCGTGTTATTCGATTTAGGATAATTTCGAGATATAAATATCTATACATAAATAAAATTGGAGTGTCTATTTGTAATATTAAAATATCCGCTTTCTACTACATGCATATGAATATATATGGTGCAGGTGCACATACCAAAATACATATTCAGATTTTTGTCCGTCTGTCTGTCTGTCTGTTTGTTCCGGCTAATCTCTGGAACGGCTGGACCGATTTGGACGGGACTTTCGCTGGCAGATAGCTTATGTAATAAGGAGTAACTTAGGCTACTTTTATTTTAGATTTTTTTTAACTATTTTCTTTATTGCATTCCACGCGGACGAAGTCGCGGGCACAGCTAGCATTATATATATATACCAAACCTGTATCTTTATATATATATATTGGGTGAATTGTTTTGTTATTCTGATGTATATCTATTCTTAGAAACTTTCGCGTTTATAATATTATAGATAGATAACAACATAAACATTAAACTCGCCGAGACTCGAACTCGGGACCTCAGAGATCGCGACACCTTGAAACCACAGTTTATCGACCCATCAATTCACATAGGCCGGAGCCACTTTGGTATACCTCGCCTTCCTTCGCGCATGTGTCCTCTTCGGAGAGCAGCGCTGACCGTACCCTCTCCTGAGGGTGCGGCTAACCTCTCTCCATTCAAGCCTTGAGGCCCTTATGGCCAAGGCTCAGGCTGAGTTTAGTTGGTAGGTCACGCGATCGAATCGCTCTGGAGACGTATTTTTGAATTATTAGACGTGAATTTGGAATTCGAATACGAATACAAATCATGCGCGAAATTATTTTCTACTGCTTACAATTTTATAAAATTTTGAATCACTCGAATTCAGTGTTGTCATTAACAACAAATTCATAATTAAATTCCGTTTCACGCAGAATAATTCAACCACAACAACAAAAACAAAAATCTGGCGATGTCGGATGGAAACGGATCACTGTCAAGGTCACGTCAGCGTTGGATATTCTACTAGTAGAAATAAAAAACGAGTGGGTTGAACCACTCGTTGCACAACGCACGAAATGAAAATTCAGAAATAGTGAATTCGGTAATTCGTATACGAATCTCACAATTTCGAATGCGAATTGGTTTTCTATTGTTTTAAAAATTCGTCTCCAGGAGATGAATTTTTGAATCGAATTCTCTATTTTTGTAAAAACGTGTTTTTGTACTGTTTATTTGTTCACTGTGGCATCGCGCATTCCACGTGCCAGTCAGCTGTTTGACGCCGCGCGCGTTGCCTGACAAGCGGTGTCGGTTTAACATCAAACTATATCGCGTTCTTTATGTTTCTCAGTCGTTCTTCGCGCCTCGTTAGTGTAAAGAATTGCTAAGGTGGATAATATATTTTAAAATATTTGTTAAGTCTGCGACAATTCGTGATATATCGCGTCTGGATTTCCCGAAATCATACAAGGTAAATACAATTTGCTCTTTTTTATCGATTTTGTTTCAACTCAGTTATAAATTAGGATTATTATTATTTCAAGGCATTTAGAAATTAAATTTAGCATTATATTGTTTTGTATTACAAGAGCTCAATATAAAATGTTGTACGATAGTTTAAAAATATTGCATTTTAGCTATATATGTTTATACGACTTAGATAGAAGACGATTAGATAAATCAAAAATCCATATATAGATATTTATAAATCGAGATAAAATTGTTCGAGTCTGTACAATGGTAAATCAAGAAAATATGTCACTGTCTCGTGGATAATTACAACAATATAACCAATAAATAATTAAATGCGCTAAACAGAACAAAATAAACTTTTACATATAAAAGCTTGTCGCGAGATTTACTTACTTATAGAATACTTTTAACGACAAGCTTTTATATGTAAAAGTTTATTTTGTTCTTCTTAGCGCATTTAATAAAAGCTTGTATTAAATTTTTTTTACTTTTATTTATTTTCCGACTAAAAAACCAAGCTTAGCAAACCCTTTCATTTGATACCCATATTGTAGGGGTGCATTATAAATAATTGGTCCGCCATCTTGGGAAAGTCCGCCATATTGGATTTAAGTGACGTCACATTATGTATCGAGGTGTTCTTTGCAAGCCCTTTCATTTAATACCCATATTGTAGAGGTGCATTAAAAATAATTGATTCGCCATCTGGTAATGCCGTCATGTTGGATTTAGAAAGACGTCACACACATAACCATGAATTGTGATCCGACTTATGCACGTGGCATGCAAAATTTCAGCTCAATCGGAGACCGGGAAGTGGGTCAAATTAAGATTCCAAGAATTTCTTACATAGTTATAAGTGAAGCTAATATTTAAGCTTGTAAAAACCGGAATCTACGTGTTAAGACAAGAAATAATAATAAACTTGCCGTTCCTATTACAAAACTTCCACAGTGTGTCAAAAAGACTCTTATGAGTATAGGTTGTTATAAAGTGAGTAAGTATATAAATGATCACACATGTATATGAAATTAGGTGCAGTATTCAGAGTTATATTTTGTAAAAACATAATTTATTTATATTACAGCATTTTATTTACAAAAACATACATTATTTTTTTATAGTATAGGGCAGCAAACGAGCAAACGGATCACCTGATGGTAAGCAATAACCGTTGACCATAGACACCCGCAATACCAGAGGAGTCACAGATGCGGCCTTTTAAAAGGGAATAAGGGGGGAAGGGGGTTTGGGCCTCCAGTACCCTCACTCACTCGGCAAAACACAGCGCAAGCGCCGGTTTTCTGTGAGGCCGTGGTATCACTCCGGTCGAGCCGGCCCAAGTCGTGCCGAAGCATGGCTCTCCCACGGTAAAATACCGTGCACATATGAGTGTACTTGTGTATGATTGCTGTAATATTGTGAATGACAATACAAACACACACACACAAATTTATATATATTATCGCTCATATAAATTAGGGTATTTCATCAATTATAATAACACTTTTTTACAAATTTTAATAACACACATTAATTGGGATTCTTGGTGTCGACATATCGAGCGTAGTTCAGTTCCGTGGTCACTTAGAGGGTAAGGCTAAACTAGCCTCGAAGAAGCTTGGTGTGCTCAATAGATCGAGGCGGTATTTCACACCGGCCCACCGTCTGCAACTTTATAAGGCACAGGTCCGGCCTCATATGGAATACTGTTCTCATCTTTGGGCAGGGGCGCCCCAATACCAGCTTCTCCCTCTAGACCGGATTCAACGGAGAGCGATTCGCATCGTCGACCACCAGGAAACTTCAAGTCGGCTTGACCCTTTGGCATTGCGTAGAGATGTAGCTTCTCTCTGCATACTCTATCGCATTTACTACGGAGAATGCTCAGAGGAATTATTTGGACTAATCCCTGCAAGTACTTTCCGACATCGTTCCACGCGACAAACCTTCCATCCTCACCATCTCAATATTTGGCAGTCCACCACTGTGCGTTTCTCTAGAAACTTTTTGCCTCGCACAGCTAAACTGTGGAATGAATTGTCGCCTGCAGTGTTTCCGAGGTATTACGATATCCAAACCTTCAAGAAAAGAACGTACTCCCATTTAAAAGGCTGGCAACGCGCTTGTGACTCCTCTGGTGTTGCGGGCGTCTATGGGCGGCGGTAATTGCTTACCATCGGGTGATCCGTCTGCTCGTTTGCCCCTATCACATAAAAAAAAAAAACACAGTTTCTGCAGCATTGGATCCGTTCCTCTACATCTTATAACACAAGCCCTCAGAGCTGACTTGGGGCTAGACTGATTGGTGTAAGTTAAAGAAAACATAACTTCTTTATTATTATTTATTTTAATTAGTCTATATAGCAAAAGGAAAACTGAAATCTAATCATCAAGAACTTATAATCTCAGATCAGAAATTAAAAGAAATACACATTGGAATTCCACGTAATATTTATTGGAACGGAAGTGGTTCTTTTATTTCCCAGGGGGGGTGGTTATTCTCATAAAGGGTGCGCTATTTTTGTAGTCGTCTTAGTAACCCCTTGGTGCTCGGGTGACCTTACAACGGATACCACCCGCGCCTGGTCTACGGCGGGTGGTCATGTTGAACTCTAGCTGAAGGCTAGCTTACCAACTAAACACTATCTACAAGCCTTTGGTCAGGCAGAAGGCCTGGGACCTTATCGGGTTTGAACCAAAGCGCCAGCCCTCCAGAGCGATGCATTACAAAAGCGAACGGCCTCTCGGTACACGACTGATTCATTAAGCATGTCAACAACTACTAATGAGTCTTAATGGAACAATGTATCAAACTATTCGAATCATATCAACCGTTCGAAGAGATTAATAAAATATTTTTGTGTATTTCTGAGGTGATTACATCACGTGTGTATTTATTACGACAAATAAATACACACGTGATGAAACAATGTTGGTATGTCCGACGCAAACACCTTTGTAGATCACGCAACATTTTCAAGTAACAAATCAAATTAATAACATAATTATTTATCAAAACAATTATTTCATTAAATTATTAATTAATATTACATTAAATAAATTAATAGTAATTAGTAAAATATATGTATATATTTTTTGATTAAATAACAGCAAATAGCTACAAAATACAAAGCATTACATAAAAAATGGCAATATTCGAGCCCACGGCGCTATCCACGCGTTACTTACTCAATTAATAATAACAAAAACACAGTCACGAGCCGCTGTATAATAAATACTAACAGTACAAAAATTAATTTCAGTTGTTTTAGAAAGTGGAACACAAAATAAAACTATATACTTTTTTCTATGTAATGTTAAAATATAAATATTAAATTTTAACATTGTACTGGAAAGAACCCGCAAGAAAACCAGCAAAAGCAATTTTTTTCTCCAGGGATTTTTACGGATACGTCAATTAGAAGGTGGCCATAATAAAAAAATAGTCTGAAGCCAACTTCCTTGACAATTTTAGAATTTTAAATCAATCAATCAAAAGGTAGATCCGTGTCAATGATCCCAATCATTCCACTTAGTCACGAGGCCAAGAATTCGTGACACATACAATTAGCTAAATTAACGTAAACTGCATCATACTCGCCGACGCGAAGCTCACTGAGAAATCCGTTTACGGTGCGATTACCTCTCAGAAAGAAGATCACGTGACAGTTTGAATTCCGTTCCCTTTCCTGTTGGAATTTGTAATGATTATAAACGCTGCAAGTACTTTGCTCCAGTTTCATTAATTTAACCTTTCATCAAAGCTAATGCATATATATATATATATATATATATATATATATATATATATATATATATATATAGTCTTACAGATTTTTTTTTCTTCAGGAGAGGAGGCTGAGAATCCATCATGGATACCAACGCAACAGGCAAGCAGGGATGCGTTGATTATGTCGGACTCCTGGTACTGTCGAGGCGGCTCGACTACACAGACCTACCGACTAAACTCAGCCTAGCCTTTGGTCCTATTGACCCTACTGGCTTTATTGACGAGGGAGCCGCACCTCAGGAGAGCATGGTGAGGGCATATGCGCTAGAAGAAGGCACGAATCTCCAAAGTGGGACCGGCCTGTATTGACGGGAACCTACGCGTGGCTAAGCAGAAGGCTGCCGATTAGGGGTTGACAAGGGGGGGCGACGGCTCAGACGCCGCCGCTTGCAGGTCTAGAAGTTCCTGCGTGAGTTGGTTAGGGGGGTCGCTAAGGACATGTCGCGGTCTACGTATCCTCTGCCGGTAGTGACTAGTGTTGCCTTGAGACTGGCTCACAGTTGGTGGTGTTGACGGGAGTCTTACAGAGTGGGACTGAAGTGACTGTAGTCGCTAGGGTAAATGTTATCACAGTCTCCCCAGTCGAACGGGTAGGCGAGTGAGCCGACGCCGATGAGGTCGTGGTAGTGTCCTCACGGGTTCCGTGGGCAGTTCTGTGTCTGACGGAGATGTCGGACGCGCCGTCGAACGAGCGCTCGCGGCAGGCGTCTGTGGTGGGGCATCAAAGAAGGATAAATGTTATCACTAGCTGGTGAGAGGGAGGGAGAGGCTGTCGCGTCCTTCTGTGATGTTGTGATATTGCAGGAGGAGGCAGCGGAGAGAACAGGAAAATGATGCTTCTCCCCTGCGCCACAGACCGGTGGATGAAGACAGGGCCACCTTTCATGACCAACCTAGGTATGCTGCGCGCTAGGGTAGCTCCTGAAGCGTACAAATACAACCCCTTCTGTCTGGGATTATTGCTATGTCCACAATAATCCCCCATAGGCGTTTAGATCCGACCATAGTTGATCGGGTCGTCCTAAGGTATTCCGAAGATATTAGGTTCCAGAGGGGAGAGACCTACATACGCCTCATGACTGGCTATCACCAGCATTCTACCTCGAGAAGAAAGAAAAAAAGAATGTAATCAGTTTTCAAATATACTTCTAGTGACAAAAACTATTGCCTCCCTTTAAAGTTTCATCATTTTGTTGATGATCATATACGCAAATGCGTATACGTTTTTTTGTATACAAAGATACGCGTATAAAAAAAAATTTTTTTTTGCATTTATACATGTTAGCTATTTATTTGATACTAACTGGTGCCCACGGCTTAATCTCTCTTAGTATTGCGAATAGTTTATAAGATAAAAATTTCCATCGTACATTATATACGTGTAACTCTAGCGGTTTCGGCAGCGCACGCCAGAATGGCCCGCAGATGGTAGATTTTTTCCCATTTACTTGACACATATTATTATATTTTAGATAATTTATGAACAATCTTTATAAATTGTAGCCCATGTGTTATTTTAATATATAAGCTATATTATTGTATAGTTTCATATTAAAATTCATTTAGTAGTTTTTACATAAAAGAGTACCAACATCCATAGTTAAAAACTTTCGCTTTTAAATTTAGGATAACTCGCTGATAAAATCACTACAATAGGATAAAACAAAGTCGCTATCCGCCGTCTGTCTGTCCCTATGTTATGCTTAGATCTTTAAAACTACGCAACGGATTTTGATGCGCGGTTTTTAATAGACAGAGTGATTTTTAAGGAAGGTTTGTATGTATAATAAATGCATAATATAGTAGAGAAACACTGATAAAGAGCTATGGCAGCTTCCCATACATCATTTTATTCAAAAATAAAGTAAGCGTCTATGAATGAGATATACCTTGTTTAAAAGAGCATGTAGTGCTGATTAATAAGAAAATAAAATCGTAATTTAAGGAGTCCAGGTTTTTGAGCAATTTTGCATAGAAGTTTTATAGGTTATGCCTTTATTAACCACATTATTTTGCGCAACAACAACAAAAACGTAACAGATTTAGTGTATTAATATATATGTTACAATTAACACACAAAATGCGTGTGCTCGCAGAGGATCCGCCGTGGCTACGACCGCGACCACTCATTTTGGCTTCAGAACATTAAATAATACAGAAAACACAACAATATCCAAGAAACAGGCCAAAATCAGAATCCTTAAGCACACCCAAGTCACACAAGCAATATCACAGTCCGAGTCGTATTATTAGTGGAGAAATTAAGAGTCCTTGGACAGTTCGGGTCAAAAATTAAAAAGAAAACAGGGCAAAAGCAGCGAAAACACACAGGACACACTCGAGCGTTGGCGCAAAGGAGCTGAGTGCACAGATTAGTATTGATGAAAAATAAAAACAAAACGTTCAACCAAACATTCATGATTTTAATATTGCAAAAAATAATTAATTTAGTCTGGCAACCTTGTACTAAAACATTATCATGCGGAAAAGTAATTTACTTAATAGCTATTTTTAATTAATTACTTTTTAACCTGGCCTTACCTAAATGTGCCAAAATCATCAAAAATAGTTTATGAATATTTTATAATCATCGGTTGCTGTGAGTTCTTAAGACGCTTTCAAAAATAGTGAATAAAAATCTGCCATAGCTCTTTAGAGTTTTCTAATGTGATGTCGTAAATAAGCACGTTTTTTTATATTGTAAAAACGCTGGCTGAACCCTACGAGATAGACCAAAATAATGTACTACAGTATTGTCCTCCTTAAAAAGTTCAACAAAAAAGTTCGTGATGGTTAGTAGGTGGGTCGCTAGTATTTGATACAAATTTGATTCACTCTACTATCCTCAATTCGACTGCTAGATTGAAAGAAAGATGTCTATTATATTACAAGTTTATAACGGTACATCCTTCATACTGACCCATCTGGTTAAGTTAATGCAGTTGATAGTTACCAGAGACTGTCAAAGAAATATACAAACTCAAAATTAGATTTTAAATGATCGCTCTACATTCAACATCGTAAAATGTAGCGCAGTGTGACGACCCTACACGACGTGTTATTGTATCCATAATACGGTTATTCGGTAAACGTTGACATTGGAAATGCAATTATTTATTTTCTGGATTGTAATGTGGGGCAAGTGACATGTACGTATTAAATGATATAACGCATCAAATTTATTTGTACTGACCGGCAATACTGTAATAGGTATTAATAGTTACATTATCTTCTTATATATATAAATGAATCGCAAAATGTGTTGGTAAGCTCATAACTCAACAACGCCTGGACCAATTTGGCCAATTCTTTTTTGTTAATGTTCGTTGAAGTTCAAGGAGGGTTTCTACAATGAGGAAAATTCGAATAATTATCGGAAATACCCTAAAAAGAGCCCTTTTATTTTCCAATGCAAACGTTTTCTAACTAAAACGTACAGTCGAATTGAGCTTTATTGTTATTGTATAAAGTTCATATTGCAAGCACTCACTGTTGTCTAAGCAATGAAGGTGCGTTCCTAACATCAAAGAGTCAATTTGCGCTTTATTAACGCTACCATATAGTTGAAATTCAATCATATCTATCAAAATAGTGTGCGTGCGTGCGTTGGAGCACAGAATACATCGTTGGAGGATTTAATGTCACGTTCCAAAATTGAATAGCCACAAAATGTAATAGGTCATTTAGACTTTTTTTGCGATTTGGTTGGCTATGCGACATTTTTTTAAAGTAATTAGGAACAAAAAACTGCCACTGTACAAATCTTTTTGACAGGACGAAGTCTGTCGGGTCCGCTAGTAGCCTATATTTTTTGTTTGTTTGATCTATTTTACTTAAGAATTAACATTAATAATTTTGAATATAGAACCATTTATTACTTTTATATATATGTTGTGTGTTCTTAGATATAACAATGTTTACATATGTTTATAGGGGTGGGCGCTGGCGGTTGTAACACAGATTTCACTATTACTACTGCCGACGTTTTCACTCATAGTGTACTTACAGGACTCTGAAATGGTAATAAGTACTTTAAGTTTAAATCTATGAACATGTATATGTCATAATAAAGATTTATTATTATTATTAAAAAAAAATAGTGCAACATCAATTAGATCACGGAGCAATAACTTTAGGCACGTGTATTTAATAATTTAGCATATCCAACTAATATTATAAATGCGAAAGTGTGTTTGTTTGTTTGTTTGTTACCTCTTCACGCTTAAACTACTGGACCGATTTCAAAATTCTTTCACCTTTGGAAAGCTACATTCTCCCGAGTAACATAGGCTACTTTTTATCCCGGAAAAATCGACAGATCCCACGGGATGCGCAATAAAGGCTTCGCTCAAAAACTACTGCACAGATTTTTATGCGGTTTTCATCAATAGATAGAGTGATTCTTGAGGAGTTTTGCGGCATTTTTTATCTCGGAAAAACGGATAGTCCCACGGGAAGCGCGATAAAATCTTCGCACCATAAACCGACTTCCGCGTATATGTAGCCGTGGGCAAAAGCTATGACCCTTAACCCTCTATACACCCAATCCCGAAATCCACGCGGGCGAAGCCGCGGGCAGAAAGCTAGTTTGATAATATAAGTGTTTAATTAAGTGATCTTTAGATGCATTCAATAAACGGATACTAAGGCGACATCATGTTTATTTGAACTCCCGCGACATACCATATTACAATACTAGAACTCATTCGGCTAACAAACACACACACACAATAAGACAAAGACAAACAAGCAAAAAGTTATACATAACAATAAAATGAAATTAAATTCGGAATTATAATTTTAACCGGGATAGAGCACAGATAGTTCTGTGTGTGTTTGCTGCAGCAAAAATTTACTCTAGTGACAGTTAATTAGATTTCGTTGGTGCTGTGATTTCGGAACTAATGTACGAATCAAATGATTCGGAGAGTCGGGGATCGTTTTTGTCATATTACAAACCGTTTTTCGTTTTCCGAATTTCATATATATGTCACCATCGGAAAATAACAAGATCCGTAAGCTCATCAATCTACTAGGAAGTTTATAAAACTTTCGTAGGATTCTAAACGGTAGATAAATTGTAATATTTTACGTCCACTTTTCGTATTGATAAACTTACTGAACTCACTCGTAAATCATAAGTAAGCATGGGTGTCAATTAAAATGGTTAGCATAGTATTGTTATTTCTGTGAGCAGAAAAATATAATCGGTGAGCAGAAATAGCTAATTGGTCAGCAACTCATGGTCAGCAAACATTTCAAAATCAATCAGCAATTTATGTCATTCTGGATGGCTGTAATTATTTTTGTACAGCATATTAATTATATAAGCTGCAATCAGCTGCTCATGTTTAATAAAATTTTTGGTAAGCACTCAGAGTGTAAGCAAAAAAATGCATTTTGTGCTGCATATAAGAGTAGCAAAAATACTTTATTTGTCATGCCCTAACCTAACCTAACCTAACCTAACCTAACCAAAATAAAAAAAAAAGTGCGGACCAAAGAGTCTACAGGTGTAACTTTAATTAAAAAAAAAAAAAAAAAAAACCTAACCTAACCTAACATACCAATCAAATATACTGCTTATAGACATGTTTTTCTGCCGCTCAATCATGAAATCTTGCCGCTCAAGTAGTTATTTTGCGGACTGAATGTTTATTATGCAGACTCATGTTATTGTTGGCTGCCTATGTATGATTTAATTTTTGACCATTATCAAAATTAGTTGCGGAACAAGAATTGCTGCCTGTTTTTTTTTTATTGCAAACAAAATCTTTGTATGCTGATCAAATTATTTAAATGCTGCTTTTGGGTGGCTCGCCAAATTTTATAATTGCTGACCAATGTAATTACTTCTCGTAAGCAATAACCAAACGCTACGCGCGATCTGATTGGTTGACTGTCACGTGTCACTTTAAATAGAGCAAAGTAGTGTTCATTAGTGTGTTTTGTAAAAGTATTCCTATATTTTAGCTAGTAACTGTTAAAATAGTTTATTGAAACTGATAATAGCAATTTTAACTCACTACAAGCATTGCCACTATGAACATTGACCAATCAGAGAGCAGTGTGTATTTTACGTATTTCAAAGATTTCTGTGTGAAAAGAGTTTCTGTGATTGGTCAACCATATAAAATCTTACGAATAGATATCCGTTAGTTTATAAATGTACCGTGTGACGTCGGAAATTGATAAATTTACGAAAATGTGGACGTAACATATTACAATTTATCTCCTTTTTTAGATTCCTACGAAGACGCTAATGAGACGCTATTACAAAGTCAATGATTGTTTAAATGATGCCAATGCTTGGTGTTGATTTGAAGACATTACATTCTAAAGTGTAAATATTTGTTTTCCGTATTGTAAATGTAGTTATTACTTTTGATAAAGCTGATAAGTTTCTTGCGCCCATTCTTCCTATCAGCTAGAAATACGTCCTAAATGGGTAGTTGGAAAAAAAAGAGATTTCTATAAAGCCATATTTGAATAAAGTTAATTTTGATTCATCAAAGCTTTATAAAAATAACCACTCGGAGCGGATACGAAGATACAGGGGTGCAGTTAATTATGTTTCCTGTAAAACGTAGCGCTGGGTTTATTTTTATTTCATAATCTGTGCTTCGAAAATATACGCATGTGTTTTTAAATTAATAAACATCGTTAAGACAGTGGAACAGAAGATTTTAATATGAAATTTTCTAAGTATTCATGACAGTGCATTTCAAAAAATCTTATGTCAAGTTATAAATAGTCGATCCTTGTGTATGTTGAGAAAAAAAATTACGCGGTTGGTCACACGCATCTGGAATGCATGTGTTCTCTTGAACGCAAGTGCAATAGATGCATAGAATTCGTCTGACATCTATAATGTGAATTAAAAAGAGGAAAATAAAAAAATTGATACAAAATTCTTTAAAAACAAGCTTTTATTTAAATGCGCTAAAAAGAAAGAAATAAACTTTTTTAAAGAGTTAGAGAGAGTAGTAGGTTATTAAAGGGTCTGCAACGCGCGAGTGACACCCCTTTTTTTTTTTTTTTTTTTTTTTTTGTTATCGCTGAGGAAAATGCATTGAATTGCATACCCTGCACCCCGGGAAAAGCGCAGAATTATGTGGGGCTCTCCTCCCCAGAAGGGGGTAGGCCTACCCACTAAAAACCTCAGCGATGCCCCTCCACTGACGCCTGCCGCGAGCGCTCGATCGACGGCGCATCTGACATCGCCGCCAGACGCGCCGAGGAGAACTGCCCGCGGCGTGACAGGGCCATGGGAACCCGTGAGGACACTACCACGGCCCCATCGGCGTCGGCTCACCAGAGGTGAGCCACTCGCTCGCCTCCCCGGTGGGCCGGGGAGGCCGTCGATCCCCCGGGGCATCCGGGGGATCGCCGACTGACAGCAACCGGTGCAATGCAGGGTAGGCCTTCCCGGTGGCCGGCCCCGCTGGTCGCCGTCAGGAGGGAGGACGTCCCCTACGCCCACAGCAATATGCCAGGGCGCCAGGGTCGTTCCCCGTGGTGGCAGAGGGGTCTGTTAGGATTACATTTCCATCGCAGCCCCCCCGCGCTGTTGCGCCGCCGGTGTGGGGGCCGACCTCTTTTGGAGGGCGGCCACTCTGCCCTTCGTCCGGGCGGGGTTGCACCTACGCCCGCCCATGACGTGGTTGCACGGCCGTTTGCCGGCCGCGCAAACCGCACAATGTGGCTCCGCTGTGCATTCGGAGCGCATGTGGCCCTCCTGGCCACACCGACGGCAAAGGCTGCTCCGGTCGATCTCGGAGGGGCACCTCTGGCCTACGTGGCCCGTGCCAAGGCACCGGTAGCACCGCAATGGCGGGGCTCCAGTACCCTGACCAGGGCCGAACTCCAGCCTACGAGGAGCCTCCCCTCCGAGATCGCCCGGGCCGCAGCGACTGGACACCGCACAAAAACGGTGCCCAGATCACCCGGACCAGACCGAATTTTCCCTATTGACATCTGGCCCGCGCCACAGCCGCCCTTTGCGGCTATGACGCCGGCCAGCTCGGACTCCGTCACAGACTCGTCCAGCCCCGAGATGCGCACCTCCACGCACTTCGTGGGCCGGACGATCCTCGCGTCTTCCCCTACCACTTCCTCCAGTTTTGAGGCCAGCCTGTCGGCCTTCTCCGCCGCCTCGGCGCCGGGGATCTCCAGTAACCTGGCGCCGGTAAGGGTCTGGCGAAGGGCCAGCTTCTCGATACCTAGGTCCGCAAGATTTATAAACTTGCGGGCCTTCACTAATACGTCGGAGTAGGTCACCCCCTTCTCGACGGCCGCGGGGCGCAGTGATATAATCACCGCGGCCGTTTTGGGGGGGACCAGTTTGGGCGGCGCGGCAACCGGCTTCGCCTTTGGGGCTGGGCCGGCTGGGGCGCGCTTAGCCGGAGTGCGCGGGGCAGCCTTCGCCGCTGCAGCGAAACTTCGCGGTGCGGCGGGCTTAGCGGGCTCCGGCTCAACGGGAGGGGCTTTCTGGGCCCCTCTGCGCTTATTGCGGCGCTTCTTCCGCCCGCCTTCCACCTGCGTCCACTCGGCCTCGACCGGGAGATTTCTGGGCGCCGGAGTCGGCGCCGGGGTCTCTCGGGAGGCGGAGGGAGCTGCTGGTGGGGCAGGCGTCCCTTTCTTCGGCCGACCACCTATTACCTTGGCGGGAATCGCCGAGGTGACCGGCCGGTCAGACGGGGCGCTTTGAGGCGCCCTTTTGTCCGCCGCAAGTGGCGGACGGAGTCGCGGGGCAGGCAGAAGCCTGCCCTCGATCCCTTCTAGGCGGGCATTGATAAGCCCGCCCATTTGGAGCATAGCCTCCCGGAGCCACTCCTCCTTCGCTCCGGGGGGCGAAAACGCCGCTTTCGTCACCGCTGGAGACGGCGCAGCAGGTGGTGCCGCCGTCTTGAGGGCCCTCAGCTCGTAGGTCAGCTCGCCTACATCCTTCCGCAGCTGCTCCAACTCCCGCCTGAGGGCCTCGTTCTCCTCTTTTAATCTCCGTGAATCATCGGGGATGTGCTTCCGGGCGACCTCCCTGAAGCAGTCCCCGATGGACGCCGCCGCATTTTTGAGCGCCTTGACGTAAGGCCCGCTGAGGTGCGAGGACTTTCTCGCCACGTCAAGGATGACTTGGCAATCAGCCCCCACCACCTCCTCGAGCTCCAGCGCTGACCTCTCCGATGTACTGGTTCCGGCGGAGACCCTGGTTCGTAAAAGCGAGACCGGGTCTCGTACGCCCTCTTCTCAGCTTCGGCCACCTCTTTGTCGAGGCGGACCTGATCCTCCAAGCGTTGGGCCGCTGCCAGCTCCCGCTTGGCCTGCGCCAACCCGACGTACTCGCCGGTCGTCGGCGGGCGGCCGCGTCCGCGGTTGCGTCCCTGCGACGAGTCTCGCGAGATGTTGGTTGCGGTTGACCCGTCGCTGTCTTCATCTCCAGGGCCGGAAGCACTTTTCTTCTTTTTGCGCTGACTCTTCCGGCCCTTTTTAATAGAGGCGTCGTCAGCGTGCGACGTCTCTTCTGCCACGTTCGACTCGGTGAAAGAGATCATCGATCTCACCGAGTCGCTGGAAGACCCAGACTCCTCCAGTCTTCGTTTTTGCCCCGCTTGGTCAGCAGGGCAAGATGTTGGTTCCTCCGTGTTGGCTGCAGACCTAGCCCTCGACCTCACTATAATGGAGGCAGACCTAGATCTGCAGACAAACTCCCTCGAGCTTCTCGATTGGCTCCTCTCTCGGAGACCACTCCGTCCACGTTCCTTCTCTTCAATTTTGGTATTTAAATTTGATTGACTCATTTTGGTCCCACGAAAATGGGGGAAATGAAAGTCCGCCCGGGCGGTGCCCCCTGCACCCGGGTAAGCCTATATACTGTGAGGGTCGGCCGGTACTCACAGGTTTTAAACAACTTCGCTGTTGGGTTTTAGTGGGTTTTCCTTCCCGCGGGCCAGCCAATTAAGGCAAGCCCCCCGGCCAGCAAACTGCGCGACGTACCCCCCGGAGCCACCGGTGGGTGGTTGAGGCACAGATGCTGGTAACGGTATCACCGAGGCGGGTGGCGAGTCCGCCCCTACGCCGTGGATGTCCGACATTTCTGCCGAACAACCACCGACGTCGGCCCACAATGGCCCCCTCCAAGGTAATTTTTTATAGAGGTTTTCTTCCTCGCAGCCCTCGCCCCGAAGGGCGACAGCCCTCACAGCCCTGCACTACGTACAGGGCCACGAGCTTCCATGGGGCAAACGGACCCTCCTCGAGATGAGGAGGGATAGCTGCCCCACCAGGGTAATTTTTTAGAGAGGTTTTCTTCCTCGCAGCCTCCGCCCCGAAGGGCGATGACCCTCACAGCCTGCAGCTACGTGCAGGGCTACGAGCTTCCCACCCCAGCCAGTTTCTGTCCGCGCCGGCCGAAGCCGATACCCCCCATATCTGGGGGGCGTTCCCCTATCCGCAACCCGGGGACGCGTCCGATGGCAGGTCTGGCAACTGCACACGGAGCGAGTGAACCCCTGGTGTTGCAAGTGTATATATGCATATATATTATATATAATATATATATATAATATATATATATAAGTTTAAAGATGGCATCGCACGATTAACGCTACGTCATATGATGTTTTGCTAAAATGACAAGGTTATCGGCAGACTTTTCCGTTAGAGATTATATGAATAATTTTTACTTTAGTGTGTTAGAAAGATGGTCCATTATTATAATGTAGATGTGCCCACATAGCCTTGAAATCGTGCTTTATAATAGCATAAATTATGGAACATTTATATGCAGTATTTTTTTTTTAAAGATCACTCTCAAATGGGTGCCAGGTCATTCTGGAATACCGGCAATGAGAAGGCCGATGAACTAGCCAGGGCTGGGGCTTAAGGTACAGTTCGGCCAGAGCCTATCTGTGGTATCTCAAAGAACCAGGCCATGCAATACCTAAAAACTCGCCTTCTTAACGAGGCGAAAGCAGACTGGCACAGTACGTCCGGGATGACACACTCAAAAGCACTAATCGAACCATACTCTCGCAAACGCACTGACGAGCTATTAAAGCTTAACAGGAGTAACTTGAGCGTGATGGTTAGGGCTTTGACCGGTCACTGCGAGTTGAATAGACACCTTTACAACATGAAACTAAAGGACACTGACACATGCAGAGTCTGCGAACAAGAGCGTGAAACACCAATACACCTCTTGTGCTACTGTGAACCGCTGATTCACAAAAGAAACAGACACCTGGGGAAACACATCCTTGACCCAGATGAAATAAAAACAATCCGAACTGGGAACATCATATCTTTCTTGTACAGTGCCAGTTAAGGGAGCTACTGTAGGGCCTACATAGAACCTACATAGGAGGCTGGTCACAATAGATCTTAATAGGTCGCAGTGATGCATATCAGCCCCGATTTACACACAAATTATTATTTATATTATGCAGTATTTTTGAAATTGTATATTAGCTTAAATTTCCTCCTACTTTTTGAAGTCCATCCCTTCTGAGGGTATTTGACTATTTAACACTAGGCTAGGTTTTGTCCGCGAACCTCTTTACGAGTATACAGGTTTGCTACGAGTATGTAGTTCCTGACGAAAAATGATCAAATATTAATGCACTGCAAATAATTGACTATAAATTATTAATCAATACATACATAAATAAAATTATAGTATCGTCTGTTTGTTCTGGCTAATCTCTAAAATGGCTGGAACAATTTTGATGCTACTTTTAGTGGCAGGTAGTTGATGTAATAAGGAGTAACTTAGGCTACTTTTATTTTAGAAAAATAAAGTAATGTTGCAATGTCCAAATACTGTCCAGTACCGCGCGCAGCTCACGCGCATTTTACTTGAAATAAAAATTCAAAAACAAAATAAACTAATTAACTTTTTTGTTAAATTCCACGCGGATAAAGTCGCAGGTACAGCTGTATAATATAAATTTTGTCTATCTAATTAGTTTTAATGTGCATCGTTAGAATTTTATCAAATAATAACTTCATACAAAGTTTCAAAAATTACATTCATTCGTCCTCGCATTCGTGCCTGTTTGAAAATGAGTTAAACCCCTTCACAATTGTAGTGTAACTTATGTGTAATGATTTTCATGTCTAAAAATTAGGGAAAAAAAAAACTGGGCCAAGGCACCGGTGGTCTGCCCTACTTAAGCTAAGGGTCGGCGGTCCTAATCAATAGGTATTTACATAATAGCTGTGACTTTGTCACTATTCTTTGGTACACTTTTATCATGTGCAAAAGCACCTACCCAAAGACATGTCCTTAAAAATAACAATTATAAATTACTAGTTTTCTGCCCGCGGCTTCGCCCGCGTGGATTTCGGGATTGGGTCTATAGAGGGTTAAGGGTCATAGCTTTTGCCCACGGCTACATATGCGCGGAAGTCGGTTAACGGCGCGAAGGTTTTATCGCGCTTCCCGTGGGACTATCCGTTTTTCCGAGATAAAAATAACGCATAACCTTGCTCAAGAATCACTCAATCTATTGATGAAAACCGCATGAAAATCTGTGCAGTAGTTTTTGAGCGAAGCCTTTATTGCGCATCCCGTGGGATCTGTCGATTTTTCCGGGATAAAAAGGTACCCTATTATTTAATCCGGACTTTTATCTTTACGTCTGCAAAATTTCAAAGTAATCGGTTCAGTAGTCACGGCGTGAAAGCGGAACAAACAAACAAACAAACTCACTTTCCGATTTATAATATCAGTAAGGATAGATATTTTAAGCCAATGGAATAATTATATAGTTGATTTGCTTGATGGACCAAACTGACAGCAGAAAGCTATGGTAGAAGACAGTTGTTCAATGACAGCTGACCACCCTGTGTTGGCGTTGTTCAGTCAGAGGGCTAGCTGTTTGATTGAACGGCTAGTATAACCAGTTGGCTGCGACATATACATATATCTGAAATTTATTGAATAGAACCGAATGTTTTGTAACGAATTTATAGCATTCGAAAGTACACATTGACACAACTGATAGAATAATATACATATGTGTTTATTTATAAAACTTGAAGCTCGGATTGTCCTTTTCTAGTTATAGATCGGACTTTCAATACAATTATCCTCATTGCTTGTGGTTTCTACACACCTCCGTAATATTTTACTAGTTAGGGTTGGCACCTTAAGGTTTTCTAGGTAAACAAATGTGTACACATAACACATGTACATGTGTACACTTTTTTTGAGTTATCTATTTACTGTTTACGGGCTAGAGAACCCTAAAAGAATTGTTCAAAGAAATTAATATTTTAACTTTAGCTAGTCAATATATATATAATAATTTAGTTGTTGTATATAGAAACTATAATAAATTCAATAAAAACAGTGATCTACATAATGTGAATACTAGAAACAAAAATAAACTTTTCGTTCCAATGTTCAGACTCCATAAAAATAGCTGTTCGTTCTTGGGGAAATGTATATCTATGTTTAACAAACTTCCGCAAAGTGTCATTGATTTGCGTTTGTATAAATTTAAAATCCATATCAAAAAGACACTCATGAGTAAAGGTTATTATAAAGAAGTGACTATCTAAATGATCACACTATTTGGGAATAGGGACACTATTCATAGAGCCATGTTTGGTAACAACATTATTTATAAATTGTATTATTTTTATATGTGTATGTAACATACATACAACTGTAATCGTATTAGGTATGATTGTATCTTATACTATATTGTATTTTTATATTATATTATTATAATTATTAACATTGAAAAGAGGAGATAAAAAATAGACCTTTAGAGTTTCTTGCCTGTTCTTCTCGAGAAGGCTCTCAATTTCCGAACAGGTGTCGAGTCAATATTTTTTTTTTCTTTATTCGTACGTACGGTCAAGGTTTTTGTTTTGTTGTTTTTTTTTTAAGCTTTTTCTTTTTTGTTTTGTCTGTTGACGTCAATAAGTGCCTGTAAAGGTCTATGTCAGAATTATACAATGCACAATCCCAACTATATAATATTATAAATGCGAAAGTGTGTTTGTTTGTTTGTTTGTTTATTTGTTTGTTTGTTTGTTTGTTTGTTACCTCTTCACGCTTAAACTACTGCACCGATCATCACGAAAATTTGCATACACATAGTCTGTGGTACGGGGAAGGATATCACATTTTATCCCGGAAGAAAGTAGCTACTGTTCCCGTGGGATCGAAATTAACGCGGACGGAGCAACGACGGGCGGAGCCACGGGCAAGAAATAACAATATAATTATTTAATAATATTTAATATTTGCATACACATAGTCTGCGGAACGAGAAAGGACATAGGACACCTTTTATCTGTTCCCGTGGGATCTAAATTAACACGGGCGGGCTACTAACAGTGTAATCCTTACTAATATTATAAATCGGAAAGTGAGTTAGTTTGTTTGTTTGTTTGTTCCGCTTTCACGCCGTAACTCCTGAACCGATTGCTTTGAAATTTAGCAGACGTAAAGATAAAAGTCCGGATTAAATAATAGGCTACTTTTTATCCCGGAAAAATCGACAGATCCCACGGGATGCACAATAAAGGCTTCGCACGAAAACTACTGCACAGATTTTCATGCGGATTTCATTCATCAATAGATAGACTGATTCTTGAGCAAGGTTTTGCGGTAATTTTTTATCTGTTTAGTCCCACGGGAAGCGCGATAAAACCTTCGCGCCATAAACCGACTTCCGCGCATATGTAGCCGTGGGCAAAAGCTATGACCCTTAACCCTCTATAGACCCAATCCGAAATCCACGCGGGCGAAGCCGCGGGCAGAAAGCTAGTATTAAATAAAAGGTACATAATAATAGCTAATACATTAGAATATATAATATTTATTTATAAATTATACAATATTCTCGCCGCTTTATATTGTATTATATTAATACCTATCTTAGATAATGACAGCCCTAGGCGTAGGGCGTGTAGTCACTACAAAGGTGTGTCTGTTAACACAGCACGTGGGCACTCAATCAAGCTCGAGCACACGGAGTTGCTTGGTAATCAATAGCCTCGTTTTACAGGTCACTTGATTCAGCGACCTTGTTGCAAACGAAAAAACAGAATTGTCCTTGTGTTGTAGTCTGCATTTTACTGGGTTGATAGTGAGGCCATTCTCTTCTTATCTTTACAGTACGGTGGTAAGATGCTCTCGGTGCATGGATTCTAGAGACAAGCCGAATAGAGACGTCGTTTAAAAAAAACACGAAAGCCTTCTGAGTACATTATGTATGTATCTTTGGAAAGTCTGGCCTGCGTTCATTAAGCCTGGGAGCTTTCACGGAAATTCGGAGTCCCATGGGTGTTATTATGACTGTCTTCTCAATGTCTCAGCTTTTGGTATGCTCTGTTCATGTCTATGGTTGAGAAAATCTTCATGCCGGTATGTAAAATCTTTGATTGGTATTGGGTATCGGTCGGGCCTTGTGACTGAGTTGAGACGAGGATAGTCACCGCAGATTCGTAGATCTCCGATTTTCCTTAGGAATATGTGTTAAGGTGACTTTTGCTTAATCTGCATAGTCTTTGATCATGTTCTCGCATTCTTTTTCACTTTTTAATAGCGATATGGTGGCAGTGAATAGGTTAACCTTCGGTTTGCTGTTGCTGTTGACATTGCTATTCAAATTCATCAACGTTAATCATGTTATTCCGAGGAATGCGGCTAAGATGTAGTGATAAGGTTTTTAACAGACACTAGTCTGGCCGTGGTAAAAAGGAGTGAATCTTTTGAATACTTTTTCTTGATTATTACAAAAAGAAATATGAATCAATCTGCCGCCGCTGTTACAGCCCATAGGATGAGGTTAACGAGATGAATATGTGTTTTATACGTGAAAATATAATAGAAGAAAATGAAAATATATAAGAAAATTATTCAAAGAAATTAAATATTTTAACTTTAGCTAGTCAATATTTATATGATAATTTAGTTTTTTATATAGAAACTATAATAAATTCAATAAAAACAGTGATCTACATAATGTGAAAACAAAAATAAACTTGCCGTTCCAATGTTCAGACTCCATAAAACTAGCTGTTCGTTCTTGGGGAAATGTATATCTATGTTTAACAAACTTCGCAAAGTGTCATTGATTTGCCTTTTGTATAAATTTAAAATCCATATCAAAAAGACACTCATGAGTAAAGGTTATTATAACTTTATAATGACTATCTAAATGATCACAGTATTTGGGAATAGGGACACTATTCATAGAGCCATGTTTGGTAACAACATTATTTATAATATTGTATTATTTTTATATGTGTGTAAACATACATACGACTGTAATCGTATTAGGTATGATTGTATCTTATACTATATTGTATTTTTATATTATATTATTATAATTATTAACATTGAAAAGAGGAGATAAAAAAGTAGACCTTCAGAGTTTCTTGCCTGTTCTTCTCGAGAAGGCTCTCCCAATTTCCGAACAGGTGTCGAGTCAATTTTTTTTTCCTTATTCGTACGTACGGACAAGGTTTTTGTTTTTTTTTAAGCTTTGTTTTTTTTGTTTTGTCTGTTGACGTCAATAAGTGCCTGTAAAGGTTTATGTTGAATAAAGATTATTTTGATTTTGATAGGAAACAGATTATATATAAGGTGCTCTCTAACTATAGTATATATATTAATAATCTATGCTTGTAACACTTGCACTCTTTACTGTTCGAAAAGCTTACCCAATCTTTTTTAAATCCACCACGAATACACGCCATAAATCTAGGTGTTTCCAATGCTGGAGCCGACAGCTGTAAATCTGAGTAAAAGCAATGAAGTGTAATAAATATGGTTATAAAAGTAATAAATATAATAGGCATCTCGAGAAGCCTGACGTAAACCATGGCCTTGTCGTGTTCAGATGCTAACGTGAAGATGGAGATTCATTACCCATTACCAGTGTGAACTTTCCATCAGATCTTTGGAGTTATGTGCAATGTCGATGAATAGATAAGAAGGTCCCGTACACACTCACAACCAATGAAGACAATGTTATAATCCGACACTTTAATTTTATTTTTATTTATATTGTCGCTTATATCACGCTTCTTTATAAGACACGGTCCTCTATAAGGCGTGCGCGGGGCTACAGATCCAACGCGTAGAGGCTATTTAAGCGAAATTTAATCGAAGCATGCGTGGAGTGTACTAACTGAGTGTCAACTTTATATGCACCGTGAAAAATGCAGCTAAGGACCCTTTTTTTTTCCCCCTGAGGAAAATGCATTAAATTGCATACCCCGGCTGTGGCGGGCCGGCGGTTATGTGGGGCTCTCCTCCCCAGAAGGGGGAGGCCTACCCACTAAAAACTCAGGGATGGCCTTCCTCAGGCCATGTAGGGAGCCCCCGGAACATCAAGCCACTTCCAGGAACCCCCAGCCTTCGCTCCCCCGCCGATACAGGGGAGCCCTCCTCGGGGTAGGCTCGCTACCTCCCCCGGTCTCCTCCACCGCCGACACCCCTGGCCACGGAAGGGGCGTGGTCCATCCCGGGTCGCCGTAGCGGTCGCGACTCCCTCGCGCCCGCCGGCGACCCGCGGCGGCGCCGCAGCTGTGCTACCGAGCCCGGCGCCGCCTTCTTCGAGCGGGATCGGCCATCTCCCGACCCCGCTCGGCGGCCTCCTTCTGGAGCATCACTGCTTCACAGAAGGAGGCCACGGCCCTCCAACCTCCCTCGTCCGCCAGCATTGCCGCAATCAATGCCGGCGGAGACAGATCTCGCCCGATCTCTGCGACCAAGACTCGGCGCTCGGAGGCCCACGCGGGGCACTCCGCCAGCGTGTGCTGGGCCGAGTCGAGGTCGGATGCGCAGTGGTGGCAAGCAGCTAAGGACCCAGTTAGATATACAGAAAGTATTGTCGCTACAGGTCAAAACGTTTGTGGACTATTGTATTTCGATTTTGGTGGTAATAATAACTGGGCTATGGAAGAGACTCCGGTCACTTGTCTTCTCATAATCACTTATCTTCACCATTGCTTTGCTGCTTATAACGTACTCTTAGTATAGACCAATGATTGTGGGCGCACTACTCAAAGACCTTAGTAGAGTTTCCCAACAACTGAGTCTTAAAAATAATGTGGACAAGAAAAAAATTACGTCGAGTTCTGGTATTGCTTTATTTAACTTTGTACGCTCTGCACTAGAGATTTTTGACGAGAAAGTTTACTTAGAAGAAACAGTTCAACCAGGTAATTGCAATTTCTAGAAGGAAGTCAACGGATGGATCCTACTCGGCTGGTTAATGCTCGTAGCACCGCGGTGCTTCAAGATCTTGATTTTGCCTGAAGATTTTTATAGTGATAAAATTAAATAAAAAGGTACTCTACCTGTTTGGAAATTGATAGAGCATTTCAAAGAAAAACAGGCAAGAAACTGAAAATCGAATTCTCTTTTCAAAATCATAAAAATACACAACTACATCTATTTACATATTAACACAAATATGGCAAGTAGCTATAATCGCCGAGAGTACTACAACTCTTACAGTTTTAAGCAAATCTATAAATGCTTATAACATTTAATGTAAAAATTAATACGAGTAAATAAGTGTATTGTGATCCCCGAATTGAGGATTTTACGCCTAGTTACATTTTTTTTTTTCAAAATCTTTTATTGGAACATAAGCAATATATATACATAAACTTAAAGTAAACGATAATGTCTGCACTAGTTCAGAACTGTGTCGCAGACATTAACGCCCACCTCCAGAGGGAAGGCAACAGCGTTCCAGGGCTTAATCTAGGAAGTCTATATAAACAAAAACTTTTAATATGATGACCTTAAATATTTAAAAATATGATATCGTCTAAAAATGTCTATGTGTGTGTGTATGTGTGTGTGAGTGTGTGTGTGAGTGTGACAGAGAGAAGACTGAAGATATCATTTGCGAATGGGATAGTGATGTGTTAATATATTATATACTAGGTCCATACAAACAACTACCGATTAATTCTTCAGTAGCCAGTGTAATGTTAAGTTTTTAGCCATTTAACAATGGAAGACTTGCAGTCACGTAAAGTCTTCGGTAGATATACAAAATTTGGTTAACTTTATTATAAATAAGAGATGCAATGTAGTAAAAATGGCGTTTGGAAACAATAAGTCTACATCTTTATCATTACTATAATTTACAGTTATTCATTCTAATTAGAATAATTTATTATTAATTCTAATTATAATAAAATATAGGTTAGTGTTATTTATTTATTTATTACTAGCGACCCGCCCAGGCTTTGTCCCGGCAAGGGTGCAATTAGGGTTCAGCCAGCGTTTGGCAGTATAAGCGCAAAAAAACGACATCACATTAGAAATCTTAAATTTATCAGTGTTTCTCTACTATATTATGCATGTATTATCAGTGCCTGATTAACCCTTAGGCTAATTAGGCTGCAGCCTATGGCGCGAGGAATCGAGGGGCCTGACTTGACTCGAATCGGTTTCTTTTTAGGCCGACCGTAACACACCTGCCTAGTCAGCCTAGGGCGCGCCCACTTGCCACTTCTTTTTATACTGATAAATAAAGTGAAACAACTCTTGTTTGAATA
Organism: Scirpophaga incertulas; assembly: GCA_036419045.1. Taxonomy (NCBI): domain Eukaryota; kingdom Metazoa; phylum Arthropoda; class Insecta; order Lepidoptera; family Crambidae; genus Scirpophaga; species Scirpophaga incertulas. Next base: position 27,416,366 of record CM071635.1, on the reverse strand, counting down.
TACTTTGGGAAATCATTTTCACAGTGTGTTTTTTCCCGAACTTTTGTAACTAAGCGTTGAAATTGTATCTCGTGGTTATTAGATTCACCCGTTGAGTAATAACTCAATAATCTCTTCTACTAATTGAAATGCTATGCTGGGAACTGCCTGAAAAGATATTATGAGTACTTTTTAAATTCATAAACATTGTAAGTTTTGCACTATTTTGTTAGGTGACGCAGTTAGACGCCGCTAATTTTGGTGTGATATGAAAGCTATAGATATGTTCTTTCGAAATATGTAAAGAAACGGGTTGAGTGCGATGAGTATGAACTTATTCACTGAGTAAAACAAAAAAAAACTGTTAAAAGATAGACTTCTATTCAAACCTACATATCTATTACATCGCAAGTAATGTAAACTGATTAGTAATACAGAAATAATAAACTAACCTGAAGGTATAGAATCCATTACGTTTTACACCAAATATCAACTAACTACCTTTCTAGGAGGTAGACTCTGTACCAGGGTCGTCTGCATGGGTACCTCCGTCTTACCTATTTCAGCCGCCAACAGCAGGGTTCGCTTTGCTGTGTTCCGGCGTGAAGGGTAAGATAGGCAGTGAAATTACTGGGTACTGTGACTTTACATCTTATGTCACAAGTTGGCAACGTACACTGTGGTTCTATGAGGTTTGCAGATTTGCTGTGGGAACCACATGTTACTATAGGCGACTGTTACCACTTACCATCAGGTGGGCAGCCTGCTTGTTTGTCAACTCTAGCAATAAAAAAAATATAAAAAAAATAAAACTTAAACGTTGTCATTAAACAAAAGCTCAAAATTGTAATAAATTACTCAACAAGCAAAACTGTTTAAATCGAGTGTTGTCGGTATCTGAATAAAAACTGTCAAACGTTTAAATAGGTAGTCATTAATAGATGGCGCCAATATGTCTTGTTCCTAAATTAGGTTACTAATTTAGAATCGGAGTAACTTTGTTTTTTTTTCAATTTTGGCCACTAATTACGTAAATTTCACCAGTGTGGGGCGGTGATAACTCTTGATCAGTCGCTGTGTATTATACATATAAACCTTCCTTAAGATATAGAGTGAATATATAGTGAGTATATAGAGTGAACTCTACCTATTAAAAAAACCGCATCAAAACCCGTTGCGTAGTTTTAAAGATCTTAGCATACATAGGGACAGACAGACGGCGGATAACGACTTTGTTTTATACGTAGTGATCATATGTAGTGAAGAAATATCAAACAGTTACAATATATGAAGTATAATTTATTTTTCAACACACTTCCTCATAAAGTGGCTCTAATCCCATGGCAATTAGGCACATAATGACACCTATAATCAAACTGTGACTTTTTCATTACTATTATTCACGAGTGAGTAATAGTTTTTTTCATCCCACCACCTCGGAAAGTGTAATTTTGCGCTTCGAAATCTGGCTGGAAAATTCTATTTTATTCGCTTGAGCGGCAAAGTAGATTTGAATTTAGAACATCACATATAATGAGTACTCAATATAATTGTAAATTCAAAATGTCATTAAACCTATTTAATGTAACCTCTATGGTGCCAAATTTATGATTAGAACTTTTTAAATTGTGAAAAAATTTAAATTTGGAACCTTCTTGGTTTTCTTTGTTTTATTTGCGTGCTTCGCGCCATTCTAGTTTTTCACGTTTTATTGCTTAATATAATTTGTCATTATGAATTGTTTTCTTTTTCATTTTGTCATTTCCTCGCTGAGGTGGGATGAAAAGTTACGTATTGCACTCGAGTGGAAAGATTTATCACCTTGTGATCGTTTGTTTCCCTCGCTGACGCTCAGGATTCTAATTTAGAATCACTCGCTGCGCTCGTGATTCAACTTTAGAATCCTTCGCTTGCTCGGTCATCCAAATCGAGCACGCGGTTAAAAGGAACTTTCCACTCTTGTATAATAAATAACTATTTTTTTAATATTATTGGTTGAGTTACGCTTACATTTGCGCTAAAAAGCTATCCGCGAAAAGCCCAAAAAAGAAACCTCATTTTTTAGTCTATGGCCGATGCGCGCGCATAGGAAATCTAATTAATTTTTCCCGCCATTACAAAATTTATTAGTCTATGGCCGATGCGCGCGCATAGGAAAACTGATTAATTTTTTCCCGCCATTACGAAACATTTTTCACAACTCGTCTCGTTTTTCTCTTTGAAGTTATTAGTTAGTTAATTAATTAAGATGTCTGCAAATACAATTTATGAAGAAAATGGTTTTTTATTTAAGTATTATTTTATTCAGAAGTGTGTTGAAAAACGTTGTATGATACACGTGTGTATTGATCACCAACATTACACACTTGTACCATAATCAAAAATCAAAATCAAAATCAAAAATCTTTTATTGGAACATACAGCAATATATACCTATACATAAACTTAAAGTAAAACGATAATGTCTGCAATAGTTTAGAACTGTGTCGCAGACATTAACGCCCACCTCCAGAGGTAAGGCAACAGCGTTCCAGGGCTTAATCTAGGAAGTCTATATAAACCAAAACTTTTAATATGGCCTTAAATATTAAAAATGTGATATCATCTAAAAATGTATATGTGAATATGTGTGTGTGTGTGTGTGAGGGTGTGTGTGTGTGTGTGTGAGTGTGACAGAGAGAGATTGAAGATATCATTTGCGAATGGGATAGTGATGTGTTTATATATTATATACTAGGTGCATACAAACAACTACCGATGAATTTCTCAGTAGCAGTGTATGTTAAAGTTTTTAGCCATTCAATAATGGAAGACTTGCAGTCACGTAAAGTCTTCGGGTAGATATTCAAAATTTGGTTAACTTTATTATAAATAAGACATGCAATGTAGTAAAAATGGCGTTTGGAAACAATAAGTCTACATGGAACATAATTACAAACACTATATGATCTGCGAGTATTTTTGGTTAACTTAGGGTCATAAGGAAGTTGGAGATGCTTTCGAATGATTACTTGGGCTATGTAAATTTGTCTGACAGAAAGAACATCTGTAAGCAAATAGAGCTCAGTAGTGTACTATTACTATGCATGCCAATATTGCAACCAACAACGTTATCCACAGATTTCACAGACCTCGGCGAAAACCAACGCAAATGTTACTAACGGTGAATATCAATTGTTATATTTATGTCTGTACATACTTATGTATAAATTAAACTTAATCGTGTTAATATTACCACCTAATATGGTTACAGGCAAATTATTCTGGGAATTAAATATCCAAGTTTCCGTTTATGAATTGGTTTTCTGGAATTAACGACGTGATCCAAATATTGTGCGCTGAAGTTAGATAACGTACCACACATGCGTCATTTTGTTTCGTCTTACCATTAATAAATTATTTGTAAGCTGTAAGCGTTTGTGTTCGAATAATTTCAGCAGAGATTGGTTGTTGTAGATTCACTACCGACGCTGAAACGAACTCCGTAGCCGAGTGGTTAGAGTCCCGGTGCGAGCAGATATATAACGTAACACATAACATAACATAACCCTTTATTGTATTCATAAAATATTCACACACAAAAAAAAGAAAATAACAAATGTACAAAAGGCGGCCTTATTGCTAAACAGCAATCTCTTCCAGGCAACCTAGGACCAGGGAAATATTAAAAGGAGATTTAAATATAGGATGGGTACAGTAATTGGACAGGACAATAGGCTATAACTGGTTTAAGTTAAGGAATCTTTGACAGGAAGTGAACACGGACTTGATTCTTAAAGGACTCCAGCGTTCGCGCTCCCCTAATACCCTCAGGGAGAGAGTTCCACAACCGGACGGCATAAGCCGAGAAAGAATATGAAAAATAGTCGGTACTTCGGGGCGGTATATCCAGAGTCAGATTAAAATTAGAACGCAAGGCACGACATGACGAATGGGATCGAAAAGAAAACAAAGATTTAAGGTAGGATGGAGATGTTGGAAGATACAAAATATTGTAAAGTAGGGATAAAACATGTACCTAAGTCTCTGCGCTGGCGAATAGGTAACCATTTGAGTTGAAAGCGACAATTAGAAACATGGTCAACCTACGCAGATTAAAAATGAACATGATGGCTACATTTTGCAGCCGCTCCAAACTGTCAAGTAGTTTCTCAGATAAATTAATCCACGCAGCGTCAGCGTAGTCAATCAAGGAAAGCAAGAGAGACTGAGCTAACACTGTCTTTGTAGCTATAGAGAGAAAGCTTCTTAATCTATTTAGAGTACTATATGCAGCAAATAACTTCTAAAATATATGTGTGATGAATGCGAGAATTTGTGCTTTAGTCGTGGTTATTAATATATATTTCTATCAAAAATATTTATATATGTATAATTGTATTGTATTGTATAATAAATTACTTATTAACTTATTTACTGAACCTCGTACTTGAATAGATTTTTTTACTTTAACCTCTGCATACCTTTATATTATGAAATCATTTTAAATTTCTCGTCAGCCGATATTAAAAGACAGAACATATCGTGTTATCTACCTAACTTTTACAATTAATTATTGTACTTACAATTATATTTTAACAGGAAAATTGTAAATATTTTATTAATTAATATTATCCTGGCAACAATGTAACTAATATTGTATTATAATATGCATTAATTAATTGAATTATATAATTTAATTTAGTATGACTCGAGTGTTCATGTCACTCTATATATATTACACAATAGAATTAAAATAAAAGCTACGTGACTTTTAACTTAAAATAATACATTAAAAATGACTGCTAAACACGTTCTTTTTCTGTATTCTTGATACAGCACATTGTGACATTATAGGACTTGATTGTAATATTATTTTTATAATTCCCAATAAAAGTAATCAAAGGTACACATTTAAGTTCTTACATATAGCTATATGATACCCCTGTTGCAGCCAGCACTTTAACCCATCGACTTCCAATAAAGAGCTAGTCCATTTGACATAGTTGGTCATTTAAAAATGGAGATATGTTCTACAAAGAGTTTGATTTATATTGATAATTTAAATTATGACTAAAATAAAAGATTTTGATATGTCAAGAAATCAGATATATCAGTCTTGCAACGAACGGAATCCTTTCATTATATATATATATATATTTAAGTATATCTCCCGCCGTAGACTTGTGAACCAATGGCGTAGCATCTTTGACATTCAAAAGTGATTGTAAAATCCTATTTGAAGAATAAATTTTTGATTTTTGATTTTGATATAGGTATGTAATGAAATGACATTTCATTAATTTGAATTTGCCGCGCTTCGCGCTAGTTCGCATATTCATCAGTTGTCTGTGGAAGCTATTAAAACAATGTAAAAAGGCTTGTAGTCCTCTAGAGAGATAAATTAATCTTAAAATTTATAATATATATATATATAAGCCTGCTTATATTTACTTATATAAGCAGGCGATATTAGTGAACTTTAAATGATATTTCTTTGTATTTTTAGACAAGATTTAGGAGTGATTGAAATAATAAATACTTTTTTTTATAAACGAGAAGTTGCAATATTGTAAAAGTGTGTGAAATAAAAAAATATCTTTGTATTTTCAAAGAGATATATATATATATATATATATATATATATATATATATACCTACCTATTGGCTATTGTGCTTACTTGCATGTTGAATAACGCTTATCTGAGTCTCCGCTTATTTTTCTTTGAATATCTGTTTTTAGGGTTCCGTACCTCCAAAGGTAAAAACGGAACCTTATAGGATCACTTTGTTGTCCGCGCGTCGAGATATCAAGCTGAAATTAATATCACATACTCAGGTGTCCAATCTATATAAGCAGTGATCAAATTTTTAAATCAACGCAATAAAAAGATATGGCCGTCTATGTTCCATTTATATTGCGTATTTTGACATTTCATTTTAGAAAACCTATAGGCTAATTTCCGTTGACCTAGAATCATGAAATTTGGGAAGAAGCAATGTCATGTAGCAGAAGTAAAGGAAAAACTCCGAAAACAGTAAATTTTTAGTTATTTCATACAAAACAACAAATTTTTACAACGTAATTGAGAAAAACAGGAAATATCTTTAAGACTTAGTTCTAGTAATGCACGAACAATTTATATATCGACAAATTTATACGGAACCCTCGTTTCTCGAGACCGACTCGCACTTGACCGGTTTTTTATTTAACAGTTCACAACTCTTATTGTTATATAAGATTTGTCAAGGATGTTTCGTACAAATAATTCTGCTACAAAAATTACCAGATGATTTACTCGTAGCTTGTAATTTTGAAAAATTATGTTTTTTGTGTAAATAAGCAAACTTTATTTATTTGTAATTGTAGATACGTAATCATCTCTTATGACTTATAATGATACAGAATATAATAAGCATTTTTTTTAATTCCATCTTTTATGGACTTGTATTTTAATAGTTATGCCTTACTGACATCTTCTGGGCGTATTCATTTCATATTAAACTAGCGGACCTGACAGACTTCATCCTGTCAAAAAGATTTGTAAAGTGGCTGTTTTTTGTTCCTACTTGAAATGACATATGATGACATTAAATTTGTTTGACAGAACTAACGTCACTTTTTTGTCTTGCCAAAGGTTCAAATTGGCTTTTAAGTATTAATACAAATTGTTTGTATAAAAATGTTGACTTTACACTTTTTCAAATTTTATTTTTTTATTTTCTCTACGTACAAACCTTCTCTGGACTTCTACGAATAATTTAAGACCAAAATTAGCCAAATCGGTAAAGGCATTGTTGAGTTATGCGCTTACCAACACATTTTGCGATTCATTTTTATATATAAGATCATCAATATTATTAAATCATTTACTGAAAAAATAAACACTTTTTGAGTATTTATATAAAGTACAGTTGAGTGTCAAAAGTAAGAACGTAATATGTACTTACACTCTGTCACAATAACTCTCTCAATACTTCTAGCAATTTCTACCAAGTTATCATTCCTACTAAAAATTCACACGGTATCGTTACTATAAAGTTAAATTGAATAATGCATCTTCAATGAGATTTGTTAATCTCGACAATCAACGTAAAATTTAACGTACAGTCAGCAACACGACCAGCAAGACGAAAATCAACGTTCGCTGTGACAACGAAAATTATATATCGAATTTGTGTACTGTGCTCACATTACAGGGGTTAGTCATGTAAAACTGCGTTGCTGTGAACAAAAATTTCTGGTGAATTTATTATTACTGTATTGTATAGTTGGCATCGAAATCTGGATTAAGGACATATCTGAAACTATCTATTTACAATTTTGTAGGTTGGTACAATGATTTGTTTGCTTAATGCTTTGTTTGAAAAAGCACTTTCGTTTGTTGTTTCAACACGTTTATAAACAAAGAACAATCTTCGGCGACAATCCTGATACTTTGTTCCACAGGTAATTTTAGGAAACAAAGGATCAGCTTACTTTTAAAATCTCAAAAGATGCGCAAGCGCAGCCATCAATTTATTTGCACGAAGACCTTCGTCAGTGTTGGACGTGTCCGACAGAGACAATTTAATACTAATATTTTAACACGTGGTATTTTTTGGTATCATTTATTTAAGTGAGCTTAAAAGGTTAATTAGCTTAAAAGGAAAATAATTTACAATTATGTGTTGCAAATTTTGAGTGTTTGGAAGAGCGGTGAAAGTATTATGGGTAAGATTTTTTATTACTCTCTTATTTTAAATTTTTTATATTGAAACAGTGGAAAAAGTCGTGTTAATTCCTTGTATTAATACTATTGTTGATTAAATATTATCGAATATCTATATTCATTTATAAATAATGTTTATTTATTATATGTACATACTAGCTTTTGCCCGCGACTTCGTTCGCGTGGACTTCAGGTTCGTCCCGTCTAATCTAGTAATAAGTAAGAAATACGGTAACTAAGCACTGCAGAGCCCTAATCATAGGCCTATAGGTAGCTACTGCAGTATGCTCCTATAAACTACATTTAACGATCTTTTTCCTTTTGTGGGTTATTCCTAAAGAGATAAACATATACCATCACGGACTTTTTTGTAGACCTTTTTAAGTTGTACAATACTGTAGTAAATTGTTTTGATCTATCTTGTAGGATTCAGTCAGCGTTTGCAATGTAAGCGCAAAAAATGAGTTTTTTTACGAGCTCACATTAGAAATCTCAAAAATTGTAGCCTATGTGTTATTCTGATGTATAAGCTATATTGTGGTAAAGTTTCATTCAAATCCATTCAGTAGTTTTTACGTGAAAGAGTAACAAACATCCATACTTACAAACTTTCGCCTTTATAATAGTAATAGGAAGGATATATATATACATATAATAAATAACGGCAGCCAAATATCGCAGTGACGGGCTATAGCTAAGAATCTGCGATTTTTGCTCTAGTGCATATGGACTTTTTTGTGCTGCTGTAGCAGACATATAGCACACTTGTTCTATGTGTGTCTGTTTCGCTGTTTGTACCACAAATTTGATATTTTTTTATATTCTTATATTTTAAAAATAAGTGTTGTATGTGTGTGTCTGTTGACCAAACAACATAACTATCTATCTATTTTCTAGTACACATTTATGTATAGTCAAACTTCGCACTTCAATTAGGAAAACAATCTTTTTTTTTTTGAAATCGCTTTCACAGGCAATGTAAAAGCTGTTTCAAAGTCAACTTGACAAAAGCAGTCTGGTGTGTTACTGTGTGTACATAAATTTTTGAATCGATGGTGTAATCTTTTATATTTCTATTAATAAATTTATTAGGCTTTAGACAAAAAAATGTTTATTAGTAAATATATGAAGTGTCCAATGAGCGTAAATTTCAGATCACCCCGAAGGTTCATGCAATCAAAATCAAAATCAAAATAATATTTATTCAACATAGACCTTCACAGGCACTTATTGACGTGAAAATAAACAAAACAAAAAAAAGCTTAAAAAAAAACAAAAACCTTGTCCGTACGTACGATTAAGGAAAAAAAAATATTGACTCTACACCTGTTCGGAAATGGGAGAGCCTTCTCGACAAGAACAGGCAAGAAACTCTGAAGGTCTATTTTTATCTCCTCTTTTCAATGTTAATAATTATAATAATATAATATAAAAATACAATATAATATAAGATACAATCATACCTAATACAATTACTGTCGTATGTATATTTACATACACATATAAAAATAATACAATATATTATAAATAATGTTGTTACCAAACATGGCTTTATGAATAGTGTCCCTATTCCCAAATAGTGTGATCATTTAGATAGTCACTTACTTTATAATAACCTTTACTCATGAGTGTCTTTTTGATATGGATTTTAAATTTATATAAAGGCAAATCAATGACACTTTGCGGAAGCTTGTTAAACATAGATATACATTTCCCCAAGAACGAACAGCTAGTTTTAACATTGGAACGTCTGAACATTGCAATGTATTGATCACTTCAATTCTTATTAAAATATGCTAAATACTTCCTTTAGCATAATTTAATTAATCCTTAGCCAGGCTGTAGATTTTTACAGACTAGTTGATGCCAGGATTAGTATTTCCAGTAGCTTATATTAGCGTGGCGTATTATCTTTATAAATAATAGCGTATGTGTTATTTTAATGTATAAATTATATTATGATAAAATTCATCCAGTAGTTTTTACATGAAAGAGTAACAAAAATCCATCCATACATACAAACTGTCGCTGTACTTATAATATTAGAAAATTTACGTCTGTGAACAATTAACCAGGAAGACAGCTACGATCATATACTTGCGGCATGAGATCGCTATCGCCAGCTCACTACGTCGTAGGAAGTTGGCGTGGATGCAAATCTTCCAGATAATCGCGCTGCCCTAAACAGACACACTGACGCCACGCCTTTACTGGCTGTCACATACTGCGCAGAACATGATAAGATTCGAATTATCAATAACACTATTACAAGATTAATTTATTTCAAGTTCGCAATGAATTTAAATCGTTATTTATTTTTAATATTTATTGCACAAGATTTTTTTACACTTACATCAGTTAGCTTAACCCAAAGTAAACTCTGTAAGGCTGTTATAGGATCTAGTGTAACCGATAGATATACATGTATTCATCCTCTTTCTTCTTTTTAACATTCTTTATAACCCAGTTTATCCTACCTACCTTCGCTCTCATTTTGAGTTTGCTCATTCTCCTGATGTTGTTTGCAGATCTCATCTTCGTACTCTTCTTAAACTTCCCTCTGATGTTTTCCGCACTAATTTCTTCCTTAACTCTTTTTCTGTTCATGTAGTTAAATTATGGAATGCACTTCCGCCTTCAGTGCGAGACATTCGTTCTTTCTTGCTTTTCAAGAAGAAAGTAAAAGAGCACTATCTTTCCTTAACGTAATTAACTATCCTCTCAGTAATTTTGCTGTATTATATTACTTAAACCTAATCTAAGTTTGTATATATCCATGTATATATGTTTATATATGTATGTATTTATTAGTGTATATATGTATAAGTATGTATGTAAGTATTAAGTATGTGTACTTTGTGTTATACAACTATTATATATATTTGTACACGCGACATCCACGTTTCTCAGTATTTTTTTTTCCTATCACAGGTGGGTTGGAAGAAATTTCATTAGAAATAAGCCACACCTATTGTACTGTCTATAATTTTGTATTTTCCTGTTCTTTTCTTTTGTGTACAATAAAACGTTAAATAAATAAATGTATTACATATATAAATATATATTATCAACCAAACCATGGCTAAGGTACAAATACTATTCGCATTCATCACGCCCTTCTACTTTCAGAGTTCCACTGATTTATTCATTCCTCACTATATTATTTATATCGTGATTTTAAATTACTATTTTTATTTAATTTTGCGCAATTTTATAATATAACTTTTTGGTAATAGGGGTTCTTTCAGAAGAAGATTCTATCAGAAATAGTACATAGTACTGGCAGCGGCCAGCAATAGAGGCATTGATGAACGAACGTGTATATGTGGGCCGAGGCGAAGCGGAGCCACACATACGTAAGTCCATCAATGCCTAGTTGTGGCCAAGGCTTGTATAGTACTTTTCTCAGATAATGCGCGGAAATTAAAACTAAGTAGTACCAAGCAGAACTTTTATTTGAAAATACAGTTTTCAAACTCAATGACCAACAATGAACAAAATTTTTCACGCGGCAAAGGATTCGTTTGTTTTTTTTTTTCATTATAAAACAGGTTTTTTTTGCAAGCCAGTTCGATATTTAAGTAAAACTCTGATAAGTTGCCTCCTTGGTTTGCAATTTTTCGGAGCAACGATAGACATGAATTTACATGTATATTTATTTGGCCGCTAAAACACGACAGATATGGATTTTCATACATTTTTTGCTGGCCGCTGCTCGCATGTATTTGGCCATTACAGCAATTTCGATTTATCTCGAAGAAGGTTATCAAAATAATGTTCAAATTTCCAAGCACGTTTGAGAAAAACTTCTTGCCGGCATATCCGTTATGGTGTAAGGCTTAAAAAGAATTAAAAAAATATATATTTAGAATAGAGTTGGGAATATTTATCAAGTAGTGTTATCAAATAAATAGAATGCGTTTATTGATTTTATCATAAAATTATAAAACTATTTATATTATTATTTGTATATAATTTTGCACAATTTTATATATAACTTTTTTGTTGCAACATCATCATAGAATAGAACCTACCAGAAAAAGCTCCCTTACAATAATTTGGTAATGTACGTTACATAGAACTATCAAATATATACAATACATTAATTGATTTTAACATAAAATTATAAAACTCTTTAAATTACTATTTTTATATAATTTTGCACAATTTTAATAAAACTTACCTACCAGAAAAGCTCCTTTAGTAAAAGTTGGTAATTGGTTGTATTTAGATAAGTTTAGAATTATATATTCTAGGATTAGTTTATTTTTAGAATTAGGTTAATTAATTTTAGTCAAATTATCACTTAAACATTGAATTATTTATGTTAAAGTATTTATTTGCAAAATATTAATTACCTATGATAAAGAGATGAACGCATTCATAAATTTTGCAACACAGAATATAAAACTAATTGAAGTTAACGTCAGGAATGACAGATCTGTTATTTGTCATAATCTTACAAATAAAAAAAAATATAACTTTTTCTCAATTCTCGCAATGATTTAAATTAAATATAGTTTCATATCAGTGTTCATTTATAACTATTTCTAAACAGACATTTATACATCGCTGAAAACCGCAGACACGCTTAGTCAAAAATAGATTTATTTAACACAACACCTTTATCCTGCTCGTCATACGTTCGAAAATCGTGTAACACATGGGATCAGCACGGGACAGCCCAGGTTTTATAATTATAACAACGAGGTAATTATATTTCAATAACACTTACCTCTATCCTACAATAATTATGCAATAACGATAATACTAATTGCTGCGTTGATAACTATAGTAACGATGAAATGTAATGTAGTAACATATAATGAACAACGATATATACCTATCTATCATATCTATCATATATAGAGTCATTCGGGGTAACCAAGCGCAGTTGGTAAGTGAGCGCAGCGCATCTTGAGAGCGGAACGCTGGAGGCGGAGGATGTTTTGAGCATTTAGAGGAGCCATTGGGAAGACACAAACGCGACATGCCCACACGCAGCACCACGTTAAAAAAAAAAACTAAAGTAAAAAAACTACAGTAGTTTTTGCTCAGGTGCGCCCAGATTAATAAAAGGAACGAATACGTCTTGTTCCATCATCGCGGTAAGTCCGATTCTTGTATTCACATTGAGGATAGTGAAATAATCCGCTGAGTGTGGCACTTAGTTCGGACAGACGTTCTGCCGTCTGAACTGGAAGTTACCTGAACATTACATTGGTGTAGGATATACTAAGTGTGACCAGTGCCGTGCACATATCCAAATGGTAGTGCTGGCCCAGGTAGTGACTGCTCCTGGCTGGGTGCTGTACAAAGTCGGTGGGGACGTTTACTATTCTCCTTGGGACACAGGAATCGGTCATCATTAAACACTGCGCATCGCTGCTTATATCAAAATCTTATTTATCAAAACTCTCGTAATGTAGTCCACTACGCCCTGTATAAGCCTCAGCATCTGAGCCGAAGTATCGTACACGATAAAATAACAGGAATTCACTTCGTATTGATCATCCGTCAACGCAGAAACCTCAAAGTGGTCTTTTTTTAATCAATAATGCTGGCAAACAGATCTACGGCCCGCGTGATGGTAAGTGGTTACAGTAGCCTTTGGACTCTTGCAACACCAGGGGTGTCACTCGTTCCCTTGGCGGTGGCTTGACCAACTCTTGGTCGAGCCGGCCCCGGGACACACGGCGGTCGAATCGCGAGAGCGCACCCCGCCATGTGCCCCTTATGAGCCCAGAGAACTCGGGGGGGTTTTAGTGGGTAGGCCGGTACTCTTGACCGGAGAGCCCCACACACGGCCGCGTCTTGTCAGCGCCGTGTCAGGGTGCACAAGGCCGCAATTCCCCCCTCCAAAAAAAAAAAGGTGTCACTCGCGCGTTGCAGGCCCTTTAAAAACCTATTTACCCCCTTTTGAAATATCCCGTACTGTAGCCCTCCGGGAAAACCTCGACAGGGGAGCTCATTCCACAATCGAAGTGTACGTCGGAGGAAATTCCTCTGGAACCGCACAGCACGGGACTATTTAGGTTCCAGTGTGCGATCATGAACTCCTTGTCGATGGCGAGCGGTCTGCTGTCTATTGATATTATTCGATTGTCGATGATCGTGACCTCCGTTCATTAGGCAACCTCACGTTGAAAATTCCAGTCCACCGCACAAACTTCTTTTCGTCATCATTAAGTGTCACCAGGATTCATCTATGAAATGGTTTACCCTGTCACATCCGGGTGTCTAACAGTAAATGCATATTTAAGAGAGGGGTTCATGAGCACTATCTGATATCACTTACTTTCACACCGTATTCGCAGTTGATACTGTTTGAATTGATTGAAATTTATATTCTAGATTATTTATATAATCCTATATGTATATTTATGTATGTGTGTATGTATTAGATATGAAGTTTCTAATAGTTTTAACCTTTGTCTGCGCCAAACAGTTTTTTGTAACTAGCCACTCGGATCAGTAGTCGGCTGGTAGAGAATGCCTTATTACATTAACGGCCGGTTTCTGAAACGCATGTTATGTTAACACGTTGTTAACACGTTAAATGTTAGATGTATGGATAACAGCTGGTTACTGAATGGGTTTATAGTGTAAAATTATCTAATTGACTATTTTTTGGTTATTTACTCATATATTTGGCGTTTAATAAGAAGTAGTAAACGTGTTAACAGCGTGTTAACATAACATGCGTTTCAGAAACCGGCCGTAAGTTCGCCTATTGTATTTCATTTATATGTATATTGTTCAATAAAGATTAAAATAAATCAATATTCGCAACGTGATTGGAGAATCATAGAGTTCTTTGCGCACATAAATTCTGCTTATTTCTGCCAAATTATGTATCTTTTGTTTGTTAGCGATAACTTTCTGTTCTCAGTTTCACCGGCATTAAATAGGATATTTCGAAAGAAAAGAAATTCCCTATATCTATACTTTCACCAAAATCTGTTTATTAGTTTGGAAATCTATCCATCAATCTAATAGAAAACGGGGAACATTTATATTTAAAAGTTTTTCATTATCCCTGATAAACACGCAGTAGTGATATAATTATTATCGAGGGATAATATCTATATCCGTGCAAAGCCAGGACGGGCCACTAGTTTTTTAATAATTTGTAAACTTTTCTGATCGATCAAGAAACTCAATTGTTTACCTATTTATCAATCTCCGGGATTTCCTAACGCGAATTACAGGAATACGTGTAATAAAATCTAATTTTCCTGTGTCACGCGTATATATTGTCGTAAGCTGTAGATAAAATCGTTACTTCGGTTGCAGAGGCGCTCGCGGCATGTGGGGGTACCTCGGTTGAAAATTTAACCGGAAGATGTCCATTGTTTGGCGAGAGCATGCCTCCCAACGTGGACGAGGAAGCGCTGGACGTGGAGTACGAGTTGCTAGGACAGGGCAGAAGGGTACAGCCTGGAGAGCCAGCTCCTATCCACGCCTGGGCCGAGAACGAGAAGTCAGGCAGTGTTACCAACAGCCCTGGAGAGAACCGACGCTTGCTCGCACCCTCTAAGACCCTCGACTCCGCTCTCACTCTAGCAGTCGCTGACGGCCAGAAAAAGAATACTGCTACACCAAAATGCCTGAATCCAAAGCTGAAGACAAAATTCGAGAAGAGAAAAGAAAAACTGATCTCCGTTCTACGACCGCCCTATTTTATGATATCTGTGATACTAGTCATTGTAAGTATAACACTATTGATTACTCGTATTATTATGAACTTTATCTTGGTCGGGATGGGGTAGCGCGAGTAGCAGATATTCGCACGGTTGGTGGTATCCTTAACAGATCCGTAACTAAACTTGTACCATTGGTAACTTGTTAGCAGTTTATAGTTTTACCGCTAATTATTTTACCCCTGTAAGAAACACCTTTTATTGTTTTTTTTCTCGACGTTTTAGACATGACTTGATTCGTAATGACAGGACGGTTTTTTGGATAGAATGAATTTAGACAAGATTAAGAAAAAAAAATGGTATATAAAACTTGTTATCGAACAAAAAATTAATTTTATTAGTAGATTATTTACATTTGTGGTTATAGTAATATTGTGATCAATAATAATATATAGTTAGTTACTAAATATTGCAGGGTTAATAATTTAAATAAATTCGACCAATAAAAACAATTACGCAAATATAGCGCTAACGGATCTAGTAGGGCGAAGATTCGATTCGTAACTCAAACCTTAACGTTTACTTATTTAACTTAACATTTTAACTAGAGAAAAAAGTATAGTCACAAGTCAACAGACGATAAGTAGAAGGAAACAATTAACCTTCCAGAGAAAAACTCCTGTTTTCAAAATCATTAAATAGTACAATTTCATATACTTAGTTACATATCATGATTAGTCAGTTGTCTTATTTTATATTATATAAAGCATATAAATCTTTTTGCCAATTATTCAATAAAGTAATAATACTACCCATAAAACTAATATCTAGCGATCATTTAATCTCCAGGTATGCATCCACTCAACTGTGGATGGAAGAGCGCGCGCCCAACTGGAGTGGGTGCCGGGCGCGTGGTGGCGGGAACCCTGGCGGCTTTTCAGCTACGGGCTGGTGCACGCCAGTGCCGCACACCTCGCGCTCAACGCCGTGGTCGCGCTAGTTGTAAGTATTCTCAGATATACTGCTGGGCAAACGTCGCCATGATAAAGAATTGGACGCAGCCCCATTCCACCCTAAGACTTTTTTTTTGTTCCCCCTGAGGAAAATGCATTAAGTTGCATACCCCGGCTGTGGCGAGCCGGCTGTTATGTGGGGCTCTCCTCCCCAGAAGGGGGAGGCCTACCCACTAAAAACCTCAGGATGACCTTCCTCAGGCATGTAGGGAGCCCCCGGGAACATCAAGCTACTTCTGGGAACAAAAGACCTAACCGTCAAATGTTATTCAGAAATGAATATTATACGTCTTCATCGAATAATGTTGCTTGCTTAAGAATGAACATTTATACCAGCACAATTATCACTGAAGATAAATCTAATGTTATCCGTGTCTTTTCCTAAGGAGCGGGAGCTTCATTCCCAGCCATAACGTCAATAAGACCAAGGTTTAAGGCTGAGTAAGTAGGTCATGTCGGTCGGGACATCCTGTTTAATTTGGAGTCCAGCATAATCTCCGCAGCAGTTGGCTGCTTGGCAGCTATTCTTAGCCTCTGTCATGACATGAATCGTAATTAATCTGGCGTCGGCACAGGTTGGGTGGGCGCTGGAGCGCGAGCAGCGATGGTGGCGCGTGGCGTGCGTGTGGGCGGGCGGCGTGGCGGCGGGCGCGCTGGGCGCCGGCGCGCTTCAACCCAGCGTGAGGGTTGTTGGAGCCTCCGCCGCCGTGTACGCCCTGCTCACATCGCACCTGTCCAACATGTGTTTGAGGTATGTAGTGCCTATTACTTTAAGACTAAATGACATTACACTTATTGCCTTAATTTAATTGGCTTTTGGTGTCCAGTAATTTCGCTGACTATATTCTTCTTTCACTTCACACCGGAATATAGTTTTGCGAACACTTATTTTGCAGCAGACGTAGATGAGTTACATGAAAGTACACAAGATGACTCTGATGCACAGATAAAACATCCAGCTGCAAAAACTATTCTCTATTATAGGATGTTTTTTACAATAAAACCCACTAAATGACATTGCCTGCTATTTGATAGATTCAAAGTAAATGTTAAAAATAATTTTATAACTAAATAAAGTTTATTAAAATGTTAAGGCTTGCTCAAATTATAACAATACTTGGGTTTGATTTTAATGATTCAAAAGTTACCTTGCCAAATAAATAAGTAAATAATTTCACACCAATTAAGTCTAGCCTTAAGTACGCACTGTAAGATATGTGTTAATGAGATCCAGGGAAATGAATAGATGCATATTTTATACATATATAAATATTTTAATAGAATAATATATATTATTAACTACGAGTACCATGACCTGAACTCGAACCCTAGACATCAGAGATGGTGCCACCTTGAAACTGGTGCACTAACTCGGCTACAGAGGTCGTCGAAATGTTTTGAATAGTAAATAACACAATGAAACTATGTTTACTCAGTGAAAAGGATATAATACATAGTTATGGTATCATGCAGCGGTACATATAATTATTGTATTGTTTTGTTCGTATCGTTGTTTGGTCCACCAATAAATGTATTTTTATTTCTGTAATATGAACTTGATTAATCTGAGTATAGACTGAGGCCAGCTTTCAAATGACGAATCTGTAAAAATAAGTATAACTTGTTTTCTTCCTGGTATTTTCAGTATAAGGTGACCCGACATAGAGTCGCGAACCATTCAAAAGTGATTGTAAAATCCTATTTGAAGAATAAGTTTTTGATTTGATTTGATATTGTATGAAATTTATAAAGACTAAGTGGCTTACAAGTAAAGACATTTATAGATTATTTCCTCACACTTCGATACAAACAAAATCGCACTATGAACGAATGAAATTATTTTCCCCTGATAAGCTTCAGCTGAACTTCTTTGACTTTGCAAATGTGATTTTAAAATTCAAATTGAGGGAGCGTTCAAGTATCACGTAACGCAATTGATGAAGATGTTTGACCCCCCCCCCCCCTGTAACGCACCGTAACGTTAAACAACTTGCGTGAAAAAATTAAAAATGACTACCAGATTAATACAATCGAGGGATTCCCCGTAAAACGTAAACGAAAAGGGTTGCCAATTTGTTATAAAAAAAGAAACAATGTTACATACGGTGTTGTAAGAAAGACTCGCTCCTGTCCCTATAACGCATCGTAACATTTTACCGAGAAATTACGTTACGCCCCCCTAAATTGCGTTACGTAATACTTGAACGCCCCCTGAAGGATATATTTTGATTTGATAAAGCCTCTTAGTAAGCTTTTTTACCGTGGGAGAGCCATGCTTCGGCACGAATTGGGCCGGCTGGACCGGAGTGATACCACGGCCTCACAGAAAACCGGCGTAAAATAGCGCTTGCGCTGTTTTCGCCGAGTGAGTGAGGGTACCACCCTCCTTATTCCCGTTTATTCCCCTTATTCCTCTTATTCCCTTTTAAAAGGCCGGCAACGCATCTGTGACTCCACTGGTGTTGCGGGTGTCCATGGGCAACGGTTATTGCTTACCACCAGGTGATCCGTTTGCTCGTTTGCTGCCTATCCTATAAAAAAAAAAAATTGTAAATAGTTGAAGAGCATGGACTGGAGCTATGGTTCGCGTGTTCAGGTTCGGGCACGTCCCGCTGTGGTGGTTCCGTCCGCTGAGCGTGGCGGTGCTGTGCGCGTCGGAAGGCTGCTGGGCGGCGGCGCGCGCGGCGCCGGCGCAGGGCGGCGAGCACGTGGCCTGGGCCGCGCACACCTTCGGCGCCGCGGTGGGCGTGCCTCTCGGCTTTCTCATGTTCACTGGTTCGCCTTTCATTTATTTGGGAATCCTACTATTATTAACGCGAAAGTTTGTATACATGTCCTTAAACTACTGAATGGATTTCAATGGAATGCAATAATATACCTTATAAGTACACCAGAATAACGCACAGGCTATAATTTATAAAGATATTTGCCACGCTATTTTAAGCTATTTGAGATAATAATCCTGCACAGATGGAGTCATACATATTCTCTATATAGCTAATATATACATAGATATACTTGGACCTCTTGCAGTCAGTGTTTGCAAGAATTGTGAATGCTTATTTAAAATTGAGTATCGAAAAACATTAAAGTATTTCGAATCGATAGAAGAGTAGAATGTACACTTGTTTGTCCCAAAGAACTTAAGAAAATAAGCGAACTTACCTAGACTGGATCCCAGCAACGATAAATCACACACACCACTTGTTTGATGATGAATTCAATAAATTCTGGCATAATTATATTATTAATATTAAAAAAGTCATATGTATTATCAAAGTTAGAATATTTTTTTGATTGTTCGTTAACTTCATACCTATATATTTCAACGCCGTAGAGCCCTTTTTCGTATTAAAAAGTAGCTACATTCTAAGACTCTAAAGTACTTGTGAACTAAAATTTCATTTAAATATATAAATTGGCATGAAAAGGAGACATCTAGACAGACAGACTCACATACGATAGAAATTCGTTCTGTAAAACCCACAAAATTAATAGATACGTCTTTTTACAGCCTACTTTTTGTTTCCAGGTGAAAATCACAGCAAGTATTCCATAAAAGTTTGCCGTATTCTCTCCTTGGTGCTGCTTCTAGCGGGAGTGATCGCTGCTGCTCTACACTTTACGCTCTGGTACGATGTACCACTCGACTGAGATATACAATTATTTTCAAATGAAGAATAGTCAAGAATTGCCTTACAGCGGAATAGCGCCCACAAATTCATTGTAAGCAAACTGTTGCAGAACGTACAAAACTGTTAAAAGTTTGTAAGGCGCCGGAAATAAAATCTTGAAAACGTTTTCAAGCACACGTTGAAAAACTTTGAATAGCGTTTCGAAGAATAGTCAGAGTAAAAAAATACTACATAAACATGTAAGAAACTGAGCAAGTGTTCTTAACAAGTGCAATTATATTTCCGTCCGCTCTCTATTACCATAGAGAAGCATTCGATGGAATTGTTTTTGATACATTACTGAGTATTGAGAAATGTAAAGAAACCAAAGCAGGCTTTCTAGTCATGTATACAAGAAAACGCTGTTTTAGTAATTTTTTTTTATTCCATATGGTGGCAGACGAGCAAATGGCCCACCTGATGGTAAGTGGTAACCATCGCTCATGAACATCTGCAGTGCCAGGGGCACAGCTGAGCCGCTGCCTACCTGGAGAGTAACACTCTATTTAAGCCTCGTTTGAACTTAGACATATCGTAACGCTCAGGAAACATCGCAGCTGGGAGCTCATTCCAGAGTTTGCATGTACGCGGAAGGAATGAACGCTGAAACCGAACTGTAGACAAGATCGGTTTCAGGTGATATGGATGAACTCTACTGCGGTGGCGGGTGGTGCGATGGTAAAAAGGTTTTATTAAGTTAGATGTTGGAAATAATTAATGAATTGCATTTCCGAAAAAAAAAACTGTTAAATTAATATCTCTTCAGGTACAAAGTTACACGTTACAGTTTAAAACATTTTAATGAATACTGTATCTATTTAAAAGTAAATTTTATTTTAGTCAAATAAGGTTGAAATTAACGTGCCATATTTACAATGTTATCGTTAGATGTTGTGATGTGTTTATAATTACGTTTAAGTTGGTGTAATTATATCGATCGTTAATTAAACCATGATTATTTAGCGCTATAGTTTCGAAAGTTAATAAGTGAGTTAAAATAACGAAATTAATCATATTTAGTATTAGTTATTGTGCAATTATTAATGATTATATGCTATTGCATTTGGATTTTCTGTCACATTAGTTGTAGCGTGATTTCGATGAAATTTTCAATTGTTTTGCATCAAAACGATGGTTAGTGATTAATGTTCATAATTCTGTTAGCGTGTTTGTTTTTTTATTATGTTTTATAAATTAATGATGTCTTTTAAAGCTTTAAGATCATACAGGGATGTGATATGACCTCTACCTTTCTATTTAAGTAGTGTTCTTAAATTTGTAATGAGGGATTTTCTGGCAACAATAAATAATAATAATTAGGATAAAAGTCTGCAGATGGCGCTTTTCTTCTAAGATACGTCAAAGTCGTGTATATTTGTCAATAATTACATTCGTTCATTTTTATTGATTGATAACATTGAATATCTTGATGTAGTTTGTAATGAAAAGCTGACTTATTTTCTTTTTAAATAAAATGTCAATTCTCCATTTTATCCATGATGAAATATTGTTAAATAAACACCAGTTTTTACCAATTAGATGTGATTAGACGTGTCATGGAAGCGGCCAGCGCCGTCGATGAAAAGGGCCGTTATTCTTAAATTCGATCATACAATATATCGTTGTCGCATCATCACACGTCTCGCTCTAATTTCACTGTCTGTATCTGAGTTAGACAAAGATGTTGCGACCACGGTAACGGGATATCGAATTTGTGTGCTTGTCAGGGCCTGTAGCCGAAGTAACTTTTGATTATTTTGTTAAAATCAAATATATAGTGTTGATACTTCAATTTAGAATCATTCCACCACAATGTCATTCGATAAAGATACGAAGGCGGATGTTGCTGTGTCTAGAAATCCAGAATACAATGCCCGTAGCCAATGTAACGTTAGGAATCATTCACACCTAAAGGACTAGAATCCAGGCCAGTAAAGCATCTCGGATCGTTCACATATTTTTCGTAAAAACTTAATATATGGGAACGATACCGTTATTTCGAATTATTTTCATTAATTCATTTTCCATTTGAAATATATTTCATTAGAATAAAATATATGGGATTGATTCTGCTATCTTCTTATATATAAAAATGAATCGCAAAATGTGTTGGTAAGCTCATAACTCAACAACGCCTGGACCAATTTGGCCAATTATTTTTTTTTAATGTTTGTTGAAATTCAAGGATGGTTTTTACGGAATTCGACCTAATTATCGGAAAAACTTAAAAACAACCCTTTTTCCCCATACAACCGTTTCCTAACTAAAACGTACAGTCAATTTGAGCATTATTGTTTTTGTATAAAATTTATATTGCAATCACTCATTGTTGTCTTTATTACCGCTGTATAAAGTTGAAATTTAATCACATCTATTAAAACAGTGTGCGTGTGTGCGTTGGAACACAGAATACATCGTTGGAGGATTTAATGTCACGTACCAAAATTGAATAGTCACAAAATGTAATAGTTCATTTGGTTACCTTTTTTGCAATTAATTATTTTATGTTTAAAATGCCCTACCACCAGGGTGACGGTTCTGTACAGGAGAATTTTTTGCCCTGACTATAAAATAAGTAGGAACAAAAAACTGCCACTTTACAAATCTTTTTGATAGGACGAAGTCTGTCGGGTCCGCTAGTTTCAAATAATATTCATTAATTAATTTTCCATTTAAGTTATATTATAGAGCCCGTAGCCAAAATTTCTATAAATTGCCGTTGGATTTTGATAACGAATCGTATGCTTATGATAATTCGTAAGAGCCACTGATCTGTCAGTTGGAAAATTCCTCATTGTCCTATTAGGTACTTCTTATGTAATATTATGTAATACATATCTCTAACGAAATTGAAGAGTTTGTGAATTTAAGGATGTTTATATGTAGTTTTATTGTTATTTAAGTGAAGTATTGTTGTAAGTTGTAACTCGGTGCCTATATTGACACTGCCTGTGCACTATATGTACTATCAGGGACACTGGCGCCTTACCAGTCCTATAGAGCGTTAGTCGCTTGCTCACTGCACGATGCTACGGCTACAAGCCACGCCTTCCGTTCATTCAACAATTGTGCTCGCGCGGAAACATGCAAGCGAGAGCGAGTAGCGATAAGCGAGTGATATTAAAAAAATATATCTCTATGGAAAGGGTATTTACAAAAGAGATTTCAAAACCGTTTGTTTGAAATCTCTTTTGGTAAAATGAATGGTCGTAGTAAATCGTAGTAAAATACGTAACCAATCAGGGATAGCTACGGATCGCGTGGTCGTGCCCGGAGCGAGCCGCTTGCACACGAATATTTCTAAAAAGTGGTAAGGCGCGAGAGACCCCGATAGTACACGCATTGCACCCATTCCTTGGTCTAAAACGATTTTCCAAACAACATATTCGTTATTTTTTTGTGTTGTGTGTTGTAACATTGTATTCAGTTTATACTTGAAATTACGTTGTTTATACAATTTAAGTTGTTACAATTTCTTTGTTGGTACTAAAATCGAATTAGAACGTCGAATTACGGGTGTGTTGTTTGTATATTTGTAAGAATAATTACTTTTGTAGAAGTGCCTGTAGTACTGCGTCCGCAATGGCGCCGCTCTGTGAAAATGCTTGACACTTTTGATACGTACATTTTGGTACTGCTGTTTAAATGTAAGTCGCTTGTGATATTAAGTTACCAAATGAAAATTTATACTTACTCGTCGTTTTATTAACGAAACATTTATTATCTAACATAATAAATAAAAATTTAAATAAAGACTACAATAAATCCAAGTGAACAAAAAAATAGACTTGTTCTGTTCACTTAGTTCTTTGATAAGGCCTTAGTAATCTATAGAAGATCTAGTAATCATATTTTCTTTAATCCATTAATGCATTTTTTGTAAATAAAATCAAATACATGATTCATAAGCACATACAGTGTCTTATGTACACAGACTCGCCTTTAATAACTGTGCCATTGTGCTAGGCTCTTTATAGCAATCTGGGTTGGGAGCGAGTTATTTGAGAATAATCCCGCCGTTATGAAAATACGGACTGAAGTAAGTGATGACAATAATGCTAAAAGTACTAGAGTACCCCAGCTATCCTGTCAGCACGCAAATTCCGTTGAGGCTTGAGGTTGATTTTCCGGGTAGGTGACGTTCCACAGTAGGCGAGATGGCTAGCCACTTGAATTTGTTAGTCCTTTTCACATAAAGTAAAAGCCACACAACACACATATGATGCACTTGGGATTAAGAATATATGTTTCAATTTTCGAATTTAACGGATTAGATATGCGTGTGTTCCAGCCAAGTGCGCGATTACAAACCTACCCTCTTGAGCTCTCGCCGAGGCGGCCCAAGTTTTTTCATAATACCCACTGTCTTTCGGGTATTTACGAATTGCCCTTAGCACATCTGTCAATCACTCACCAGGCGGGAATATTAGAAATTATTAAAAGAATGAGAATATTGTAAGAAACGAACTATATAAAATGGCAGTTGAAATAGGAATATCCATTTCGTTAGTTCTTCGACAGTCAAGTACTCCGCAGAGGTAATCACGGTAATATCCTTAAGTCCGCTATTGATATTCAGTGGCCCAGTGACCTCTGTAATTTTATTCATCAACAGATAAAAAATACAGTTTAATAGGTGTTGAGTATATATTTACACATGTTGTTAAACAATCTAAGAAAATTCCACCTTACTCCAATTCTTAATAAAATCGCTGTTCACCTCTATGTGGGCTCAACAGCAACATCCCTTTCTAACTGTGCTCAGGCAGAGTTTGATTGATTATAGAATAGTATAAAAATCTGCGACACCCACGAAAATCACATATGTTGACAAACTGCTATTTTGCAGAGCAAAAAGGTAAAACTAAAAAATAAAAATCTGCTGTAGAAAAAATAATTTATTTCTTACAATAAACGCTAGAACTAATTACCTTATAACCCTATTTAATTAACATTCAAGCTGATTTCGTTGTAGTATGCTTTTGTCAGTGCTAACCTACGTCTTCACTTGTACACGTTTGGTAATCGCTTATACTGAATGTAACATGCATATGAATACTATGATTACGACAGAAGTATACATGTGCCATCCATGCTATGGTTACAACAGAAGTATGCTGTTCAGTCGTGCTGTGCTACACGTAGCATATGTGCCGCTCATGCTATGGTTACGACAGAAGTATGCTTTTGAAACATGCTTCTGTTACACGTTGCATATGTGCTGCCCATGCTATGATTACAACAGAAGTGTGCGTTTGGGGTGCGTTGCATATTGCATATTGTCGTTCGTGTTATGATTACGACGATGCGTCATTCTACAAGTACACACCGATTACTTTGTATACTTTAAATATAATTTTTGCATCAGTTAAGATACTTGGAGCATCAATTACCTTATACTCTGTACTCTTTTATACTGTATACACTACTTTCTATATACTGTATTAGTGTGCATATTCGAATAAATATGAGACATTTTTTTTAACAAAAATTTTAATCCAAGTCCCGTCAAGTTATGCCGATTGATTTGTTTCTCTCCAAGTGATATAAAACTTCAAGTTGTGTGTGCTACAATTAAGAAGTGGCAATTAAATTCACGGCCACACCTTTCATTATTTTCATCATGTCAAGAATACCAGTCAAGCACTTACAAATAGTCACCTGAGAAAGAAATCCCAACCTTGAATCAATACAACATTTTACTGTTTATGAGAATTTATCAACAGTTTCTTTCATCTTAAGACTACAAAAGTCTTAAGATGTTAAAGTTATATAATTCTTAGCTTACGTCGATGTAGAGTTGGGTTATGTTTATATTAGGTTTGCTTATGTCGATGTTAAGTTGGCGATTATATAACGGCCTATATATATTCACCCAACTGATAATGGTTTATGTATGATAAGTATATGAGATCACGCTGCTCTATTGTAAGCTTTCATCCATCAGTCACACACACATTCACTCTCTGTACAATAAATGCAACCACATAAGTGTCACAAAAGTCCAAAAGTAAATTTGATCTAAATAAATTCACATGAACATAGAAAAGTTACCCAATGACATTTTAAATTTTAGTAACGCAGGAATACAGACCAATGAAGTAATGGTTATTATAATTCCAAATACTGATTTAGCTCCCGTGACACTCTACTAAATAAACAACTAACACTTAAGTGAGTTGCACTGCACACCAAGCTCCGTGCACCAGCATTCCTGACACGGCGTTGATAACTCAGTTATGATTCTACCCACACGATACATCCTTCCGTAAATGTTGCATCCAGCCAACTTCAAAATACCTGGCAAGGGTAAGGCGCTGGAACCAACAGGCTTAGGTAGAGCATGCGTAACTGACTGCTGCTTCAACTCTTCTTCTTTCCTTGTAACCTCTGTAGATCTCGTCGTTACAACAGGTCTTTGTGTAGTCGTGAACCTTGTAGTTGGCTTGTAGTTCACTACAGGTCTATACGGAGCCGTGACTGGCCGAATAGTCGACCTCTTGATAGCTGTAGCTTCTCCAAGGACTAAGTGATCTATCCTGTTCACAGTATTCTGTATGTACGATTTCTTCGGTGGCATGTATAGCTGTGGATGATGAGGCATGGGTATAAATGGTGAGATTGAAGGTTTAGGTGAGTAGTTATGATCAGATGTCACTGAAGAAGCCATGGTCGTAATTCTAGTCATTGGTGGTGTTCTTGTGATAGCTGCTGTTGATTTGATCTTTGGTGGTATTGTAGTACCTCCGTAATTGTCGCTTAAAAGCATTTCCAGAACACTTCCCAAGGAAAATCCATCGTCTTCATCCTCTTCGTCTTCATACTCCTGTGACTGATCTTTAGTATAATTTCCATCGTCGTAAACAGGTGTTTCTTTTGTTATTGGCACTGTTGTTGACGACAGTTTTACCACTTCAGTGGATGATTTATTAGATACAGCAATCAGTTCATCTTTAGTTGTTTCGAAAACAGTATTTTTTTCAGTAATGCCAGATGTGGTATTGACGGTTTCTACTGGCGTTACAAGTGTTTCCGTATTATTCAAATTATTATTATTATTGTGTTCTTGTTGTTCTTTCTCAAGTGTTGACGATTCATTGTTCCAAACCTTCTTGCTTTCATTTGCAGTGATATCTATTAATAGATTTGGTTTCATTGTTTTTGTTTCATCTGCGAAAGTAAAATATTACGTGAGGAAATATTTTTATTAATGTGATATTTTTTTTTAAATATTATAGTTACATATACCTTGAGTGCATACTAATTCACCACAACATAAGTCAACTGAACTGCTGGTTGCAGGTCTTCTGATGCAGCCTGGAGGAATATGACATGGTCGTGGAGAGCAATGTAGTTCACTCCAAACGCAAGTACAAACAGAGCATGCTATTGATATAGAATCGCCTTCTAGAATATGACGTCCATCGCTGGACACACATTCACCTAAAATCAAAATATAATGTTTAGTAACACACAGTGGATGCATACCATCAGCAGAAATATATCCAAATGTGATAAGTTTCTATACCTTTAGTGATATCAAGTTGCATAGAAGTTGTGAGGTGTGGTATTGGAGGTCCAGGTGGCGTACTAGGATAAACAGCATAATACTCTTCAATAATGCCTGGGCCTTTAGGTATAAAACCTCCTGAAAATAATAATCAAATATTAGAATCAAATGAACCCAAACGTTATCCTGGTGGTGAAATCATTAAAGTGCATATATGTTTTTCTTAAGAATAAGCTTATATTTCAATAGCAATTTAACTTCGAAAGCTCCAACACTATTTTTAGTACTGATATTATGTATAATATCATACCTTCAGTTTCTATAGGTGGTGAAAATAGATTAACAGATGGAGTTTCCAGCGAGAATGCTGTAGTGCTTGCACTCGGTAGTTTGGTTACGGTTTTGATTTCTTCTGGTATATTGTTTTCAATGGCAGTTGAGACCGTGTAGTCCAAATCATTTAAAGCTGTTGGGTAAGGTGCTTTAGGTACTTCTACATCGTGAGTAATAATAGGATATTTCGGTTTTTCGTGTTTGTCTGATACAAAAACTGGATACTGTGTTGGAGGGAAAACATCTTCTCTCCTTGTAGCATAAGGTACATCTTTTGTATCAGCAGCAGGATAATAAATAGGAAATTTGTCTTCTCTTTCCATAATGGGATATACTAAAGGTTCTCCTTTAGACGTGATATCGTCATCCACAACTGCATCAGCTGCTACGAAAGGAATTATTCTGAAAATAACTATATTTATTAATTCATGTCACTTTAATATTAATATTATTGACTTCAATTCTACTTACTTCAAATTTGGAAGAGATGGCGGTAATGTCGGCTCAGTATAATCATAATCGTAATCGCCTTTTGTCTTTTTTGAGGTGTTTAGCTTATTTATTAAGTCCCCTATTGTGTTCAGTTTCAACGTAGTTGAAATTGAAGGCTTCACAGTAGATAGACTACTGTTAGTACGCAATGAACTCGTCACATTAATGGTAAATGTATCATTATCCTCAAAATCTCCGTTACTATTTCGATCTGTAATTATGTCATTAGGGTACTCCGTGTAGGCTTCTATATCAATTTTATTGACCGGAGTTCTCAAATGGCTTTCCATTTGTATTCTTTCTTTATCATGTGTGGATACATTTAATGGGATGGATGTTGAAGACAGTTCGGCAGTACAGTTGATTGTTCCGTTAATCATTATTTTTACAGATCCTTCCAATTGTTTAGTTGATATAATATCCATCGGTGTATCGGTTGTTGAAGGTTGAACTGTTGTTATTGTTACATTTTTAGTAGTGGTAATATCTTTTTGAGTAGTTATTAATGAACTTGTCGTTTCTTCGCTATCAGGTTTCTGCGTGCTAGTTTGTGGTGGCGAATCATTTGTTTTTCTTTTTACTTTTGTTGTTACAGAAGGTTGTGTTTTAGTAAAATCTACTGAAGGAGTAACTTTCATTGTTGTAGAACTAGTTTCTGCAACTTTAGTGGTAGTTTTATGTTCCGCTACTGTATTCGAGTGGAAAGAACGATCACCGTTTTTAGTAGATAATAATGCATTATCTATTTTTGCCAAATCATGTGATGTTAGTTGTTCTGAAAAAGGAAACATCCTTTTTATTTATTTTTTTCTAACATGATTACAAAAAAAAGTGAAGGTTCTGTTGAAAAAAAATTACCTACCAGTCAAGTTACAAACTAAATAAACATGTTTTCGATCGACAGCTCTACATCAGCATACGTTGAATTATATATAAAAAATAATTGAGTTTTGCGTTATTAGCTAGCATTTATTTTATTTGAGAGAGCTGACATCTAGTATTTTGTAAAAAAGTTTGCTTCTATTTTAAAGTTTATATCTTGAAAGCATTTTTATGCTTTTGGACAAACATCTAGGACCTATCTAGTAATTACCCTATACGTCTTTAAATATTTTTGCACCGAGTCTATATACTCGTATATAATATTGTTTGAGTTAATTTAACAAACTTCATTTAATATGCCATCATATTACTTAGTTTAGTTGTAATGACAAAGTAGTGACGGCTCCAGGGCTATAGCTGAAAATCAGCGATTTTATCTCCTGTGTTATGTTAGTTAGCTATGGACCTTTTGTGCTGCTGCACTATACCTGTACATCACTTTTTCTATATGGGCCTGCTTCCTTGTTCATACCCTAAAGGAGATGTTCCATTTATTATAGTAGGCTAAGAGGGTCCCACCTCTTAGCCTACTATAATAAAATAATATTTTATGGAAAGAACAAAAAATACCTTTACCCGTAAGAAGATATTTTTTCAAAACCTGCAAAACACTAAAGAAAAGGTTTTGAAGTTAAGATCAATAAAACTGCAACCCAAAGTTTTTTTTTATATTGGCAACTTCGATTTTGATGTCACAATGAGTGACATAACCGATGTCAATAGCTTCACCGCCACTATCAAAATAGAAGGATGTCACTGTCATACTGACAATGACATTACGATGATAGGTGGTAACTCTCATTATTTAATAAAAATGCAAAGGAACTACCCAATAGAGTCAGCATCTACAGTTTCAATTTCAGGAATAAAGAAGATTGGCAAGCCTGGTACCCATTACATTGTTAAATGTACGATTCTGATTTTTTTATATTTGTAAACGGTAACTGGTTACCTATTTTTCTTTCACTGAGAAAAATCTATAACTTTTGTAAATAAAGAAAAATTGAAGTTACAATTTCAGGGAATATTGATAACAAAACGTATTTATGCGCCAAGCAATATTAAAACGCAATATGCATAAGAAAAAATAACTATTTCATTCGTTACGGAAATATCGATTATAGATTAATACATATTCTGATTATTGATTAATGACAGTTAGAATACCGATAATATCACTAGAATTTATGAATGTAATATTACTATTCCTAGCTGAGTCCTGTATTTTTAGATATAAATGAAAAATCTGTCACCATTATGTCAACTGACAAAGTCAAGTTAACATCACAGATTAGTATATTATGTTAACGTACGTAGCTTCTACTACTTTGTCTGTGGTCACATGCAATATCATTTATGGTCGTGTCGTGCATAGATTATGTCAATATTAAATCAATCACATATTTTGACATATACAACGTTTTGATAACACATAGTTATCGACAAAGCGTCGCAATAGTCAAAACATAAGTGATTTATAACGTTTTGTTACCTCTATGCTCTATTTTTTAAATGAGTTTATCTTTTTATTTAGCAGTTGCAGACATATGGTGCGATTACCTTTTTTGTTATATTATTAAAACGAAGAAATGCATGGTATTTTTATCGCTGTACACTTAGTCTAACTATGGTACCAAATGTATAGTTTCCTGCCAATCTTCTTTGCAGTAAAGAGCATATATTTAACTATCAGAATTTATTAATAGTTTCGAAAAAATGATATCAATAGCTTGATGCCTTCTTTAAAACCTATAAATATAAAAAAAAGCTTTATGAAAGAAACGAATATTCGAGACTTTAAATATTATTTTTTTAAAAGCTCGCATGTTTTTATATATTTTTTTTTTTCATTTTAGAAACTTTGTCTTAGAGGGGAGATCTATCAGAAAAACATCACACAGTAAATGTAGAAAAATAATAAAAAATGGGGCCCAAAAAAAACGTCTCCTTTGTTGATTTTTTTAAACTTTTTTTAATTTAATAATAATTGTTGTGTGTGTGTCTGTAGACCAAATAAAATAACTATCTGAGACCCAAAACTATTTCAGAATATTACCGTTTATTTTGTGTTCACAGTGGTACTGATGAGGGCAGCATTCCCTTGGACGCAGTAAGGGCTCGCAGCCCAGCAGCGGCGGGGCGCACGCCATGGGCTGGCACCTGACAGAACCACGCAGGCAGAAACACTGAGTGCAATTGGATTTGCTTTCAGCTGCCACAACACGTTCGCCTTCTGCTATGCGTTCACCCTTTACCAAACAATCTGTAACATGCAATCGTGAATAATTATTTTAACATAAACTCTTTATTGTAGGTACACAATTAAACAATAACAATAAAAATAAAAATATAGAAGGTACTTGGTGCAAAGGCGGACTTATCTCTCAGATAAATTTTATCCAGCTAACCCTAGATAGTTTTGTGAAATTTTAAAGAAAAATTCTCACTCAGTATTTATATATAATTGTTTTTAAAATATAATTAATGGAAGCGTCATATTTATACTACATATAATACATACACATATATACAGAGACAAGAGAAATCGAAGTCCAAATTGGGTAAGCCGGGTCATGAGTCAGAGAATAATACGGTAGTCCAGACACAGCAGGGTCACAAGTAAGAGAATAATCAGTGCGTTAAACAAGCGAAGTTACAATTTAACAGGTGATTATTGCAGGGTATTAATGATATTCACGTCACGAGTGACGGAAGCGCACTAAACTTGACCCTTGACTCCTACCCTATAGTTAAGCAGGTTGCTTATCTCTTTAATTCGTTGAATCAACAGTAACAAAGAACCATAACTTGTAAATAATAACATTACCTATCTCCTTTATGTCAAACCACAAGTTGTGCAACGGCAATAACAAAGGGAATCCTATTGTGTTAAGCGCAACGTAATCATCTCCCGCTTATCTGTTTGTCATCATTTTTTCTAAGAATTATAAACAGTAATTTTTTTTAAAGAGATAGAGCTGAATTTAGTTTTTTAGGAACCAAAACAATGTAAATTTTAGTTCTGGGGTTGTACCAACCGTTATCTTGTAAAACTTTGATAGTTTTATTTTATTAATAGTTTATTCTGAATGTTTTTAATACAAAATCAATTAAACATTTTAGCCTAAAGGCTGGAAATAAAAAAAAAATAGCCATAACCTTAGCATCAGTGACTTTTAGTAAAAAAATCTAAAATATCAAATATCTTGAAAACGGGTAACTTTTGGATAAGGCAATATGGCTGAAAATTGTAAGTTTTGACCAAAACTATAACCTCACGACGGATGTGGGTCGACTTACCAGTAATCCTGTATACTTACCCATAATATATATATGTATATATGTATATATATATACATATACACACATACACACACACATATATATATATATATATATATATTATATATATATATATATATATATATATATATATATATATTATATATATATATATATATATATAATCTTTGGAGGTACTTATTGACGTCAGAAGGAGCTGGAGAGCTCCGTAACTTTGTACGCGGATGCGTACAAGAAAAAAATAATTAACTCTCCCAACCATCGAGGTCCCAACAGAAGCAAGGAAGACAAGAAGCTCCGAAGGTCTGAGTTTTAATCTACTCTTTTCGAAATCGGAAAAATATCAGATATACATTCTAGTATGTCCGGTAGAAACTATTTATTAAAAGTCAAATCCATCGAGAGGTATGTTAGACAATAGACTCTTACACATATATAAAACTAATTGGTGGCCGCGACTTCGTCTGCGCAGGAGTAATACCTATTCGATTTTGGCAGCGCACGGCAGAATAGGTAGCACGCAGTTGGTAGATACTTATCATCACAATTTGGACAGTTCACATAATATCTTTATAAATTGTACCCTATGTGGTATTGTGATATTATCGTACAGTTTCATAGTGATAAACAAACATACCATGAAACTTTATATATAAGCACTTGATAAGATATCATTAAACATTTGTTCTAGCATTATTGAAATTTCGACCAGCTAGGGGGTGAAATAAGGGTCACGTCATAAGAAACAAAAAATCGTTTGTTCTAGCATTTTGAAATGTTTACCAGTGTGGAATGGGTGAAATAGGGGTTGAATTGAAAATAAGACCATGAATCTTGGTACTTTAGACATAAGGGAACAGGCATATTTTCGGCTGTGAGGTGCGAGGCCTCTTGCACTGCGAGGCCGCCTCTGGGCGGAAGGGATTCGTTTGCGCGAGTGGTGGGGTCAGGCGGGTCGAATAAGAAACTGATTGATTAGGAAGACTGCGTGTCATTTACCGTGGACATGCATCTGTTCGGGAGGTTCGGTGTTGAGCTGGTCGCAGTAGTAGCGCTGCGGGCAGCAGGCGCCGGGCGCGGGCCGCGCGCGGCAGTGGCGCGGCGGCGGCAGGCAGCGCGGCCGCACGCAGCGCCGCCCGCCGCCCAGGCAGAAGCACTGCTCGCACGCCACCCCCGACCCCATAGCCGAGCCCGCCGAATACACCGTCCCACCCTCCACGCACGCTGGAAACACTCAACCAAACAGTAGACTAGCCTTATACTAAATCATAAGTACATCATTTTTACAGTTATTATTCTTATCTAATATTTGACGACCTCCATAGTCGAGTGGATAGTACACCGGTTTCAAGGTGTCGCTATCTCTGAGGTCCCGGGTTCGAATCCCGGTGGGGGCAGATGTTTGTGTGATGAATGCGAACATTTGTACCTTAGTCATGGTTGTTGATATATATTTCAATAAAACTTATTTTTATATGTATTAATATATGTATGTCTATCCGTTACCCTAGATCCCATAGCACAAGCCCTATAGAGCTTAGTTTGGGCTAGTCTAATTGGTGTAAGTGTAACAAATATTTATATTTATTTCTATCGAAGAACAAGAGTCTATGTTAGGTTAGCAGTTCGGATCAGTCTTCTTCATATCTTTAAATTTCTTTACAGGTGCATGCAGATTGCCTCAGGATGATTTTTTTTTCAAAGTAGGAGTGTCAGATAAGAGATCTGAACCTTCACATGACATTTATTTGATTCCAAAGTTTCAGTGGTCAAAAGGGAGATTAGAGGAAAGAGCTTTGCTGCAGAAGGAGGTAAAACAGAGCTATAGAACATCCCAATAAGCAAATTTTTAAAATGTTTTGAATTATGGAAGGATCGCTTGTTAAATTGGTTGTAAAAATATTAAGAAATAAACAAGTTATAATGAAGCTATCATTTTTGGGTGCCGCTCGTATAGGATAAAATGTAATAGAATAGAAAACATTTATTGACGAATGAATTAACAAATGAGCAATTAGGACCCGATCTCAGCATAAGCTGCAACAGACTAATCTGTGGTAGCGCTGGAATACTAATCGTGCCTAATTGGGGTGAAATATAACAGACAAAATATTAATAAGATTTACATCAATCATAAAACAGAAAAAATAATTATAATTAAAATAAAATTATAAGAACAATAGATTAATGACCATTTATCATAAGAGGGGCGGTCAAAAAGTTCGCGGAATGGCGGGGTTGGCGGGGGTGAGGTCGCTCCTCCAGGTAGCCGCTACTTGAGTAACTCATAATTACTATATATGCCATTTCTAGCCTAATTGGGTCATTAGCTTTCGAGTTACAAACGAGTAAACAAGTAAATCGGGAACAAACTAGCCACTATGGAGAAAATTGAACATCGCGCCGTCGTAAAGTTCCTCACCAAACAAGGAAAAACGCCTCAAACTATTTTGCAAGAGATGTTAGCTTACGGAGTTAGTTTACGGAGACTCTGCTCCTGGTAAAACCATGATTTACAAATGGCACGGCCTTTTCAAGCAAGGAAGGGAGTCAATTGAAGATGATCCTCGACCTGGACGGCCCATTGAGGCCACTACGCCGGAAATCATTGAAAAAGTTGAAAAACTTGTATAGGAAGACGGAAGGTTGAAGAAGAAACAACTTGCAGCATCAGTTGGAGTATCAGAAACCACAATTTTAAATATTCTTCATCAACATCTTGGCATGAGTAAAGTGTGTTCAAGGTGGGTCCCGAGAATGCTCACGCCGCTGCAAAAACGTGAGCGCGTCAACTGTTCCCGCGAGTTTTTTGGACCGCTGTGGAGAAGATAGGGAAGAAATTATGGCCCGAATTGTAACCGGTGATGAAACTTGGGTTCACCACTATGAGCCTGAGTCAAAGCAGGAGTCGATGTAGTGGCACAAAAAAGGCACACCACCCCCTAAAAAATTTAAAGTGTCGCAATCGGCCGGAAAGATCATGGCGACTATTTTTTGGGATACTGAAGGTATTCTTTTGATCGATTATAAAGAACGTGGTGTTTCTATAACCACCCACCCTACAGTCCAGACCTGGCCTCTAGCGATTTTTATTTATTCCCAAAGATGAAGAAAGAGCTGCGTGGAAAAAAATTTAGAGACGATGATGAAGTCAAGTCGGCGATTTCGGCGTATTTTGACGCCCAAGACAAAACCTATTTTTTCGACGGTATTAATAAGTTATATGCCAGATCCGAAAAATGTATTCGTGTTAAGGGGGAATATATTGAAAAGGAAAAATAACATAATGTATCATTTCATCTTTTTTCCCAGTCATTCCGCGAACTTTTTGACCTCCCCTCGTAATTGGAAAGATAAACGCTAAAAAATATAATTCAATAATACATACTTATCTGTGTTATTAGTAACATTAGTACATACATACATATAAATAACTAGATAATAAATGTATTAAAGTAAGAGAATATAAAATTGAAAATAAGAGGAAAAAGTTGTAAAAAAACATAACATTAACTTGATGTATGAAAATATGAGATCGAAATCTGCTTCAAGACATCGTCAATAAATGGCTAATGTGTCACAAAATAGCGTGTAACTTTTGCACTTTAAGGAGAAACTTTTTGAGGTTGATTCTAAAGGAATGCATTGACTTTGTAACGTTATAAGTAAAGTTTAGTATTATATGAGTATTTAATCGATGTATGAAATGTGTATATAAAATTACTGTTAAAAACACAGACTTTGTCATGATGGCACTAGTTAATTGATATTATCTCTTTTTTTACTACATTTGTAAATGAGCGTTTGGGTCGCCTGATAGTAAGTAATATAGCCTAAGGACGCTCCACATCCCTCACATTTGTCCTACCATAAGGATACCAAGGTTCCTGGTCCCAATACAATGTGCTAACTTAACCCTCATCGTTTGATCTGATACTCACCATGCGCCATGGACACTGGGATGGCAATATCCGAGTATTCATCGTTCTCGAAGCGAGCAGACGCGCTATGCTCCATTGATTGCACGCCATCTGCAATCAAGAAACAATCAATGATCAATTTCTACGCATTTGATAACAAATTAATTTTAATATTTGAATACGTATTTGTTGTTAGGTTTGTTATATTTAATCTCATTGTTATCTACGTCTCGTCTCATTTACGTTTAGTGTGTGATCTTCTAGTATAATAATGGCGACGTGACCACCTTTTGCCACAAAGAAGGCAACCATTATTTTTTAAGTGCTACTTGAGCGTATGGTCATTGTTAGTTTAGTTTATAATTAGTTGGTTTTGGCTCATCCTGGACGATCTAGACAGCTTGAAATCTGGATCGTAAGCATATACCTAGGCCTCGTCACCATTAAACATATCATAAACATGCTTTGACTCTTCTCGATGAAATCGCTCCAGAATTGTCAACACCAATTAACACGGGCTGCTTTGTGGTCGTCGCTAAGCAAATGCGTCCAACGGGAGATCAACTTTCTTATGCCAAGCTCCACGCGTAGGATTTTGTGGATAGTGATCCCTGATATGTCCACTGATGCCTCTATTTAACGATATGTCACATGACGATCATCGAGGATTAGCTTCACCACACGGCTTTGATATTCTCTTGCATTATGGCGGTTTTTAGACGACCTTCTTGTCCTTGAGGCTAAAGCAGTCTGACGTTGAAATTCCAAATACCAGCGTTCTATAGTCCTAAGACATGGTGGTGTATCATTAAACACGATGGACCACGCCCCTTCCTTGGCCGGGGAGCGTCGTCGGTGGAGGAGACCGGGGGAGGTAGTGAGCCTCCCCCGAGGAGGGCTCCCCTGTATCGGCGGGGGAGCGGAGGCTGGGGGTTCTCGGAAGTGGCTTGATGTTCCCAGGGGCTCCCTACATACCTGAGGAAGGCCATCCCTGAGGATTTTAGAGGGTAGGCCTCCCCCTTATGGGGAGGAGAGCCCCACATAACCGCCGGCT
Organism: Scirpophaga incertulas; assembly: GCA_036419045.1. Lineage (NCBI taxonomy): Eukaryota > Metazoa > Arthropoda > Insecta > Lepidoptera > Crambidae > Scirpophaga > Scirpophaga incertulas. Next base: position 27,378,872 of record CM071635.1, on the reverse strand, counting down.
CGCCACAGCCGGGGTATGCAATTTAATGCATTTTCCTCAGTGGGAAAAAAAAAGTATCATGAAACACAGAAGTGATCTCTTCAAAGTACTGACGTCGCGATGATCCTCTATATAAAGTTATAGAGAATTATCGCACGAAATATTTCCTTAGACACTTCCATTTTTACCCTCGACTTCGAGAACTATTAGGCCGGTCCAATAACATTTTTTGTTTTTGAATGGTTGACAAACGACACAACTTAAAAGCCAGCCCTCGTAATCTTCGCGACAATTTAGTTACGGTGGTATGCATAAGGATTCTCAGTCTCGTCTACGGAAGTAAAAAAAGAGGTGGGTAACTCATTAATGAAGTAAAAGATAGGAGCTGGAGGTTTTTTTTTTTTTATAGGATAGGGCAGCAAACGAGCAAACGGATCACCTGCTGGTAAGCGATAACCGTTGCCCATGGACACCCGCAACATCAGAGGAGACACAGATGCGTTGCCGGCCTTTTAAAAGGGAATACGGGGGGAAGGGGGGTTTGGGCCTCCGGTACCCTCACTCACTCGGCGAAACGCAGCGCAAGCGCTATTTTACGCCGGTTTTCTGTGAGGCCGTGGTATCACTCCGGTCGAGCCGGCCCAATTCGTGCCGATGCATAGCTCTCCCACGGTAAAAAAGGTGACATTGTCGTAATACCTCGTATTACATATAGAAAGCACGGGACGGAAAGAGATAGCGTTACATTAGTCAAACATAGAATTAGAGCGGGACACGACATCTTCACTATAGCTACTGAATAAATTGATACCAATTGGTTGAATTCGAAAGAACGCTTTAGCGCGATAAACTAATCGAGGTTACACACTAGTAACTGTGCAGTTGACTTACCTCTACACCTAGTTGTTGAGGCATTCGAAATACTGACCAGGACAATGCAACTCGGGACAGCAAGCCCCCTTGCGGTGCAGCACGTGGCAGCGGCGCGGCGGCGGGTCGGGCAGCGCGGCGCACGCGCGGCGCCGGCAAGACAACGCGCCGTGAGCGCACGTGCAGCTGAGGCACGCCTCGTGCGTCGTCACCGCCGCGCCTGTCGTGAACCACCGGCCCTGGTACAGGCAGCCGTGGGGCAGCTCTGGGACTCCTGAAATTTATTTATTTATAAGTACAATTACATATTACAACCAAAACTCTTTAAATAAATAAAAAGTCAATTAAATTATAGTAAGATAAAGGAAGACAGCGTGACGTAGTTTTTGGTGAGCATATATTACAATCTTGATCGTCATTATTGCAGCCAGATAGACACCTTTTTTTTTTTTTGTTCCCCTGAGGAAAATGCATTAAATTGCATACCCCGGCTGTGGCGAGCCGGCGGTTATGTGGGGCTCTCCTCCCCAGAAGGGGGAGGCCTACCCACTAAAAACCTCAGGGATGGCCTTCCTCAGGCATGTAGGGAGCCCCCGGGAACATAAAGCCACTTCCGGGAACCCCCAGCCTCCGCTCCCCTTCCTAGAGGGGAGCCCTCCTCGGGGGAGACCACACTACCTCCCCCGGTTTCCTCCACCGACGACGCCCCCCGGCCACGGAAGGGGCGTGGTCCATCCCGGGTCGCCGTAGCGGTCGCGACTTCTTCGCGCCCACCGGCGACCCGCGGCGGCGCCGCGGCTGTGCTACTGAGCCCGGCGCCGCCTTCTTCGAGCGAGATCGGCCATCTCCCGACCCCGCTCGGCGGCCTCTTTCTGGAGCATCACTGCTTCACAGAAGGAGGCCACAGCCCTCCAACCTCCCTCGTCCGCCAGCATTGCCGCAATCAATGCCGGCGAAGACAGATCTCGCCCGATCTCTGCGACCAAGACTCGGCGCTCGGAGGCCCACGCGGGGCACTCCGCCAGCGTGTGCTGGGCCGAGTCGAGGTCGGAGCCAGATAGACACCTACTGCTAAAGATGGTCGTTTAAACGACAAGCATATTAAACAGTATTATTAATTTTAAGCATATAAGCACATTTATTAAATTAAGCAACTATCATTATCTGCTTAATCCTACAATTTAATTTCTCAACCTCAACATTGATAACTAACACACCGGCGCGCGATCGCTGCGCTAGTCTTAAGGTCGAAACGAAAAGGCTTACGTTACATTGTAATCCGATCCAAAATAGACCTTAAATTCAAAGACTTTAGATTGTTTTTTATGTGGTATTTTTATTACTTATGAAATTGCAAATATCTGGGGCTTGCGATGATAAACCGACCATGTTGAATATGCTTCGACGTAATATAAATTGATTTCAATACTGAACTTCTTATTTATTTGTATTGTCATTTTAAACGATATCTGCTTATTTGCTTAAATTTCAGTGATGATTTATCTTCACAAGAGAAAGTGTCTCTCGGTGTGATTTAGACTTTTGTTGTTTTTACGTGTGATTATTAGTGTAAAGTTTAGTTATCTTAAGCCTGCAAAGTACGAAGGAAAGTTCATTGAAGCTTAAACTAATGTCGTAAGTTAAAACTAACAGCAGATAATAAATACCTACTTAAATGTAAGAATTTTAAACGAAAAAAATAATAAGCAATTAAGCAGATAACAAAAACAGATTTTAAGAAATAATTTAACCATTAAGTCTGTTAATTTTTTTAAGTTGTTTTGCCCATCTCAACCTACTGCTGGACATTGTAATAGGAACACCGTTATAGCCGCATTATGTGCTTTATGGTTTTTGAAAAATACTTTGAACGGTGTTACTGACGTGATAAGAGTTGTCAGGGACGAAAAGAGACTTGAGACCTGGTATGGTCACGTATTAAGAGGAGGGAATAATCATGTTACTTGGAAAGTTATGGAAATGAATGTGTAGAGAGAGGAAGACCGAAGAAACGGTAGATGGACTGTGTGACTAATGATATGTTGAAGAAGAAACGGTATATGGACTGTGTGACTAATGATATGTTGAAGAAGAAACGGTAGATGGACTGTGTGACTAATGATATGTTGAAGAAGAAACGGTAGATGGACTGTGTGACTAATGATATGTTGAAGAAGAAACGGTAGATGGACTGTGTGACTAATGATATGTTGAAGAAGAAACGGTAGATGGACTGTGTGACTAATGATATGTTGAAGAAGAAACGGTAGATGGACTGTGTGACTAATGATATGTTGAAGAAGAAACGGTAGATGGACTGTGTGACTAATGATATGTTGAAGAAGAAACGGTAGATGGACTGTGTGACTAATGATATGTTGAAGAAGAAACGGTAGATGGACTGTGTGACTAATGATATGTTGAAGAAGAAACGGTAGATGGACTGTGTGACTAATGATATGTTGAAGAAGAAACGGTAGATGGACTGTGTGACTAATGATATGTTGAAGAAGAAACGGTAGATGGACTGTGTGACTAATGATATGTTGAAGAAGAAACGGTAGATGGACTGTGTGACTAATGATATGTTGAAGAAGAAACGGTAGATGGACTGTGTGACTAATGATATGTTGAAGAAGAAACGGTAGATGGACTGTGTGACTAATGATATGTTGAAGAAGGGAGTGAGTGTGGAAATAGCGAGTAATAGAGCAGAGTGGAAGAGTAAGAGTTGCACCGACCCCAAATAAAATTGGGAACAGGGCTGGAGAAAGATTGATGCATTTGTCCTCCATTTAGACTAATCTCTTAACAACATGTCATTGTCATTAAAAAAGTTGTTGTTTACCCAAAATCCTAGCATATCGGTGATCAGGCAGATGCAGCTTTTGCGGCAATCCGACGCCTTCTATCTCTGAAAGATACCAAAAACAAAATAAGTATCGAAAGTAGGAGACAAAGCAACTAATATAAATACGACGCCAGCCAGTGATCTATCTTATTTTATAATACAGATTATATGTGAGGACAATTCCAAATACAAGGGCAAAGCAGGTTACTCTCATAACGATTCACACATACAGAATAAAGAGACGCCGGTAGTAAACGCAGATATCGTTCCAGGAGATAATTGTTAACTTTTTAATAAATTCGGTTCTGCATTTAACGCGTTTCGGAAAATATACAGCGAGCATAATACTGTCTCAATAATACAAAAAAGAAATAACCTATGTTATTCCATTTTATTGTACGTGAGTTCCAAATGGTTCTATGGAACCATTTAATATATGAGTACTTGTAATAACAGAATGATGCAAAAACTCTATCTGACAATTTCTGATAAATATTTTGCTCCGGTCAGAAACTGTTTGTCATTGTTCCCTTCTAGTATGGGGTGACGTTTATAAAAAAAAATTAATGCAAGCTATTACAATAAACCAATTCGAAATATTCTTTATTAGTAAACGATCTTATTTCTAGCCGATCTATTGGTTAAAGTTACACAATACCATGCTACTTGGTTACAAAGTTTACTAACTTTACAATAATATTACACAAAAAAATTACATCTTTTTTATAAACACAAAATAATTAAAAATAGTTAATAACTAAAAGTTCTTCAAGACCACCTACAACTTTCTTAATCGATTTTGAACCTCATGTTATAAATAATTTACTTAATATTTTGTATATTTGGTCAATTTGTAAAGGAAATCTTAAGGAATGCCATGTTTGGGTACTTTTGTCGATTAATATAAAGAGTCTTCAACTGTGAAATTGCTGTTATGTTACATATATTTTAACTTTTTAAAATTAAAACACCATAGAAAATTGAATCTCAAAATTAGAGAAATTAAAACTAAAACAATCTCAAATTCTTCAAACAGTTGTTTTTTCGTCACAATTTTCTATAACTGTGTGACAACAAATTTCCTTGCCTTCGCAACTATGTTATTGCTTAGTTTAATGCCTACTGACGTGTGTAAGTTGCACTAAGTTTGTTCCCTTGGTTATCTATCTATATATATAAAAATGAAACCCGTTTCGCGTTGTCACGGCATCACGTGTGAACGGCTGAACCGATTTCGATAATTCTTTTTTTTTAAATGTTTGTGGAAGTCCAAGGATGGTTCTTACGGAAAAAAATATTAAGAAAATCTCTCAGAAATATTGAAAAGTATACATTTAATTTTGCATATTTTAAAAAACGCGCGTTACGAATGTCAATTTTTTTTTATACGAATGTCAACGTCATTCACAGCCATAGACTATATTAAAAGAGCATCGTTTCAACTATACAAAATAAAGTAGTGCATCAAAGCTACGCTAAGGCGGTACGAAGTTCGCCGGGTCAGCTAGTTAAATGTAAATTTATTTATTGCCCCTAACTTTCGTTAGCGGTACTATCGAATTGTGTAATTAATGGCTGTATTTTGGCTAGGAATATAGATTTTTTATAAATTTAATTATACAGTTTCATACATCAAAATCGGGTCGAAGACTACTTTACGTATTTTTTGCTGTTTGACAGAGAAATTTAAAAATAAATAAAAAATACACTTGTATACATATTAATTAAAATTTATATAAAAATACACTTGTATACATATTAGTATACTACTTATATACATACAAAGTTATTCAAACAGACGACTTTTGAACTAAGCTATCCTTTAGTAAATTCAAATTTACAATATTCACGCTACATTATTATACAGGTGGATAAATCACTTTACATTTCAAAAATGAAATAAATTCTTCTTAAATGGTGGAATTTAATTAATTTTGATTTTAATATAAAGTTTAGACTGTGAAAATTAGTTATGAAAGATAATGTCTCTTAAATAGCCTCCGTTCTCAGCTTCACAAGCTCGAGCTTTATCTAAGCTATTTTTCATAACAATTCTTACCATTTGGGGTTGTAGGGAAAGAATTCTTTAGTTCTTGGATAGTTTTGGGCTTTTTTGTGTAAACCTTGAATGGGTACACGTGCAAGTCTCTTTGAATGCGCAGCAGAGAACTCCGTGAGATGGCAAGTTCTTGAGAACGCCTTCGAGTTGATGTGGTTGGGTCCTCTTCAATGCTACGGCTCACAGCTTCGATCGTCCTCGTCCAATTCTAGGCCACTCACTTACAGATCCATGCCCTTGAAAACGCTTCACTAAATTCATTATTGTAGGCCTACTAGGGGGATGTCGAACATTAAAATGACGCATATACAATCTTTGCGTTGCAACAAGTGACCGTCCATTTTCAAAGTAATTTTCAATTATCTTCACTCGGTGGCAATATAGGCATGTTTTCAAAATAAGTTTTTATTAATTATATTATGTAATGGAAAGTGACTTCATGAATTATCAATATTGAAGTCATTTTCCAAATTGACGACTCTGTATCTATTTAATACAGGGAAAAAAAAACAGCCCTTGCTGAGTTTCTTGCCGGTTCTTCTCAGTACAAGGCCTCCCGCCGTAGATTTGCGAACCGATGGCGTAGCTTTTCGACATTCACAAGTGCTTGTAACAGCCCAGACTGAATAAATGATTTTGAATTTGAATTTGAATTTGGTGTTCTGTGGTAAAAATATCCATAGCAAAAAATTTAAAATATTATTTTTTAATATCTAAAAAGAGAAATAAAAGTAATTTTATAGAAAAAAAGTTATTTCATTTTTAAAATATAAAGTGACTTATGGGCCATCCTGTATTATGGATGAAAATAAGACTTGCTGTAAAGAAACTTTAGAACACAATTTATTTGAAAATTACGCATCAAATTACGGCACAGATAATAAAACGAATAAAAACTCCTTATTTACAGTCCAGGATATGTAAATAGGATGGGCGCGTGGGAACGACGAGCATGAATGGGGCAGCCACCCACCGCCTCGTAACAGTACCGCCTGCGCATGCTTTCTTCGGACCCCTACTACGAGTCGTCAACTTGATTTGGTCTCGATAGCTTTACACGGAAAACATAAAGATGACTGAATAACGTTTGTAATCTAGGTAGCTAGTAAAATAATTTAAGTCAACTTAGTAGAATATATAGGACAGATTCGAAAACAAGGAATTGACAATAAAATCGCTATGTATACTAATTGCCACAAATACTAACAGAACTAAATAACATTAAGTTCAAACTAGGATTGAAACAGTTTTTTGTGAAGAATTCTATGTGATCATTGAATGAACTTATGACACTCTAAATTACTGAACGTATGTTCTTACCAATTGATGTATAATTGTATATTTTAATGTAAAATTAATTTAATTCTAATCTATACTAATATTATAAAGAGGAAAGATTTGTTTGTTTGTTTGTTTGTAATGAATAGGCTCCGAAACTACTGAACCGATTTCAAAAATTCTTTCACCTTTTGAAAGCTACATTATCCCCGAGTAATATAGGTTACTTTTTATCCCGGATAAATTGACAGATCCCACGGGGTGCGCAATAAAGGCTTCGCTCAAAAACTACTGCACAGATTTTCATGCGGTTTTCATCAATAGATAGAGTGATTCTTGAGCAAGGTTTTGCGGTATTATTTATCTCGGAAATACGGATAGTCCCACGGGAAGCGCGATAAAACCTTCGCGCCATAAACTGACTTTCGCGCATATGTAGCTGTGGGCAAAAGCTATGACCCTTAACCCTCTATAGACCCAATCCCGTAATTCACGCAGGAGGCGAAGCCGCGGGCAGAAAGCTAGTAAGTAATATAGTAGTGATAGTAATAAGAAGTAATTATTGACTAGCCTATGGTACGCAAATGTTAATAACGGTGAATAAATAAATAAATATTCTGAGGCGGTAAAGTGTTTAACCGAAGAGCGCGTATGAAAGTCACGAAACTAGAAATGATAGTGTACACAGTAATTACTGGAAAAGTGTATTCCAAAATATGATTCCGATAAACTGTCAGACAAAGTATGAAATCTGACGAATGTTCAGGTTCGCGCAAAAAATACTCTTTTCATTAGAACTGAGTATTTTTTATTTCTTCTGGCTTGCACAGTTTATTCATTAGCCAATGACAAGTTTCAAAAGGAAAAATGAAAAATATTTATGATAGAAAAAACATACTATAGAATGAATCATGAAAGCATTCAATTTGAGTTGTTAATGGAAATAATATAGGAAAAATATGGTAGACATCTTAATTACAAATATATAAGCAATTAACTGACTGAGGTAAAAGAACGATGAAGAGAAAATAAAGAAGAAAGCGGCAAGCAAAAAAAAAACAGGTTAAAAGCTTCAACAACCTCACGACATTCAAAGTATTACCAGTAGCTGTATCAAATCTCGATAAGTGGGAAGGAGTGCAAACATGTCCAATTCTCATTTACTTGTATTCTTCATTTTGTATTCGTCTTTCTATAATTTTTCGTAATTCTTCCCATGAACTAAGCTTCAGAACATTAATTTTGTCCCATCAGGGTGGTGTTGGGATTTATCTAGATCTTTCAGCTTTAATAGGGAATAATTTAGAATCGAGTTTCGAGAGTAACTCTGCCGTCATAAAAGCTGACAGCTGTCAATAAAGATTTTGATTGTCATTTGTTTCCTCACTAAGTACGAATTTAAGCGATGGTGTTGTCGCTCCGTCGTCGTTTTGTTATTAATAATTTATTATTATTATTGAATTTCTTATATCTTTTGATGCAAATAGCCAGTACTACTTGCTTAACATATTGACAAACAAATAAAATTTCTTCTATAGTATTAAATCAAAAGAACTCTATTATAATAAGCAATTTAAATCACTGTTTACTTCGACAATTTAATACGTGATCATTATTGAGAGTTGATAAATTAGATTGCAAGGGATGAGTCTTTGCATAGATACATATAAGCTGGGGTGATGATGATTGTGAAATGTAAAAAAAAGTGAATTAAAAAAACCTATCATTAGCTCGAGCTTATACCATTGTGGTTTGAAAAATATGTTCTATGATGTGTGATTTGTATCATCATATTGTCATATTGGTAAGTTCCGCCTCTTGGTAGTAATTTCTATTTGTTAATTTAAATCGTTTATATACACATTATATAAAAAAGGCGAATTTAATGCAACAAGGCATTCTCTACCAGTCAACCGTGTGGCTAGTTACAAGGAACCGTGTTTATTGCAGACAAAAATTAAGAAGAAGAGAAGACAAGTGTGTTAGGATCGTAGCAAGTGGAGAGAGGTGGTCTCTGCCTACCCCATTGGGAACAAGGCGTGACATATATTTATTATTATTATTATGTATGTAAAAATTAAGAGTAATAAACACTTACTACATACATAGAATAACAGTATAACTTGAAAATAAGGTGTTTAAGTGCCTAAGTGAATTCAGGTAGTGTTCACGAACCACTTTCTTAAATATGCATTTACTGTTAAACGTCCGGATGTGGTAGGGTAGATTATTCCATGGACCCGAGAGGGACCTCACCCCTGGATAGCCTGCGGGTGACATCGTAGGAGGTTGGAGAGGGGGAGACTGCAAGATCGCTTCTCTCCGAGAAGGGCTCCTCTAGCGCACCCAGAGGAGCGAAGGCCAGGGATCTTCAGATGCGACATTCTATCCTGAGGGCCCTCTACAACGCGTGAGGACGGCCATTGCTGAGGTTTTTAGTGGGTATTTTTTTGTTATCGCTGAGGAAAATGCATTGAATTGCATACCCTGCACCCCGGGAAAAGCGCCTACCCACTAAAAACCTCGGCGACGCCCCTCCACTGACGCCTGCCGCATGCGCTCGATCGACGGCGTATCCGACATCGCTGCCAGACGCGCCGAGGAGAATTGCCCGTGGCGTGACAGGGCCGTGGAATGCCGTAAGAATGACGCCACGACCCTAATGTCGGCTCACCAGAGGTGAGCCGCTCGCTCGCCTCCCCGGTTTACTGGGGAGGCCGTCGATCCCCCGGGGCATCCGGGGCATCGCCGACTGACAGCGACCGGTGCAATGCAGGGTCGGCTTTTAAATGGGTAGGCCTACCTCCTGCAGCCGCAGCCATGCATATGCAATTCAATGCATTTTCCTCAGCGGAACGAAAAAAGGGTAGATTGTTCCATAGATGAATCCTGGTGACACTAAACGACGATGAAAAGAAGTTATTGCGGTGGACTAGATTGTTCAACGTGAGTTACCTGATGAACAGTACGTCACGATCATGAGTACGTCCAAGACAATGAGACCGTGACTTAAGGTATATTGGAGCTCTATTTGATTAAGATATCAAATAGATAGCAGATGACCCTGAGGTTTCTGTGTTGACGGATGGGAAGACACATCAATTGTCGTCGGTGACAAGAAATATGGTCGCCTTGAAGAAGACACCTGAAAATATTGTTATTTTTAAAAATAAAAAAAGCTATATTATTTGCACTGATGAGGCATTTATGGCAGTCAAGGGGCATTAAATGCCCTACCAGCGGGCGATGGGGTCGTCATTTCCCTACGCACTTCACTATTCACTTCGCCACTTCCTATTATTATTATTAATCCAACGCAAACGAAGTTGCGGGCACCCGCTAGATAATTATAAAAAAGTTAATCATCGGTCAATGCACAATATGTAATGCGTCCACCCATCAAGGAAAGCTATCTCTGAAACTATGACACTATCGCATACAACAATGTAAGCGTGCAATTAAAGCGGATAAAAAAATTGCCACCTAACGTCCGCCTAGTAGGGGCGACAGCAAAACAGCGCACTTCTGTTTAAGGCGCGACTCGCCTCCGCGATGGAAGCGACCGGCGCAGGCGCACGACGGATACGATAAATAATGTCTCAATACTAATGCGACATGGGACAAACTGATCTAATAATAAAGATAGATAGAACTACGACTTACAGTTTCAAATAATACTGCGTAGAAATTTTATTGAAACATTCGCATAAAAAGTATTGAATTAATGAAACTTTATAATAATATAGTTTCTACGTCAGAATGACATATAGTGTACAATTTATAAAGATATATGCTACAATAATATAAGCTACTTCAAATACTAATCCTGCGCAGATGAAGTCGCTATACGGAGAGCCGGCGGTTATATGGGGCTCTCCTCCCTAGAAGGGAGAGAGGCCTACCCACTAAAAACCTCAGTGATGGCCTTCCTCAGGCATGTAGGGAGCCCCCGCGAACGATAACGACTTCCGGGAATCCCCAGCCTCCGCTCCCCTGCGATGCTCCAGTTCCCTGGGCTTCCGCCCTCCTCGGAGGAGACAACTACCTCCCCCGATCTCGTACACAAACCAGCTAGTTTACCAATAAAGTTGTGGCTATTTGCGATAACTTATTATTAGCATGTAACTAAATACTATAGTTGTTTATATTCGTCACTAGCGGACCCGACAGACTTCGTCCTGTCAAAAAGATTAATAAAGTGGCAGTTTTTTGTTCCTACTTATTTTATAGATAATATCGAATAGCCAACCAAAATTGCAAAATAGGTCCAAATGAACTATAACATTTTGTAAATTTTGGAACGTGACATTAAATCCTCCAATGATGTATTCTGTGCTCCAACGCAAGCACGCACACTGTTTTGATAGATATGATTGAATTTCAACTTTACATAACGTAAATAAAGCGCAAATTAACACTTTGATGTTAGGAACACATATCTACATTGATTGGACAACAGTGAGTGCTTGCAATATGAACTTTATACAATAACAATTAAGCTCAAATTGACTGTACGTTTTGGTTAGAAAACGTTTGTATGGGAAATAAGGTCGTCTGGTTTTAGGGTTTTTCCGATAATTATTCTCGCCGTAGAAACCATCCTTAAACTTCAACGAACATATTAACGAAAGAATTGGCCAAATTGGTCCAGGCGTTGTTGAGTTATGCGCTTACCAACACATTTTGCTGTTAGCTATCCTAATAAAATAAATTAACATTTAGGGTCGAGTTCAGAATGCTGGAGAGCATCAGGGCGTCATCAACAAATGAAGTTTCTTTTGGCCCCGATAAATATGATTCGGAATGATTTTAAAATATTCTATTTATATTTTTGAAAAATTACGGTAATGGGATATCTAGAGTTTTAACTATTAGTTTGTTCATTTGAGACCTAACGTTTAATTTAAGCGTACAGATGCTCTGTAATATTAAAATGTCATCATTTTAAATTCATTCTTTCGTTTACGTATAAATACGGGTTGACAAGAAATTAAGCATATCATTTCGCTATCAACAATGACAAATTGCAAACCTTTCAAGTGTACATTGGGTAAATGCAGCCCTTGGGCGGTTTGGTGCCGAGTAAATCTGAATTGACAGTTTAACTGTGGAGTATTTTACAGCGACTGTTATGAGATTCAAGGGACCGTAAACCAAGTTGATTTTTTTGACCAAGATTTTCGCGCAGTCAAATCTATCTCCGTTGAAGAACACGTGTGACCCAAAGCTTCAAGTAGCCACTTTTCATTTACAATCTGAATTAATATTATCTTTATTGTCTCTGTAAAGTATTCTAGTTCCAATAAAATCCGTTGAATAGGTTTTGTCCGTTACTGATAATACAGTATAAAAGAAACAACTCCTTTAGAGCGGTCGTTCTCACTTCAAGCAACGGGGTCATTAGTACCAAAATAATCAGTAGCCCGAAATAATCACCGCGGCCATGATACCCACTCACATGGTACTATAACGCCGTCAGTTAAATGTAAATTCTATGTAATAAAAAAATAACATGCTTTTTGAAATATCAGATAACTCCTTAAACAGAACCCGCTTCCCCAAGTCCAGTAACTGTAGCCGATACAATAGGCTTCCTTTCCCAGGGCGCGGCTTCCGGTCTAGTTGGCAGCGATGACCGGCCTGGGAACCGAACCAGCCATTGTTTGATTCGGATACTGAGCCTGTCAAGAGCTAATTAATTAACGATATGCAACTAACTAATTTGGACGAAGTAGAATTTGGGGTTTTTGTGATTTGAGGCAAAACTTATCTGATAGTCATCCAATCGGAATCAACTTAAATCATACAATACAAGAGATAAGGCGATATACATAACGACTGGCTTTTCTTCTGCAGATTTACTCGTGTTGTATCATATTTTCGAAGTATAAATAATCGAGTAGTTGGTGTACTGGTTTCAAGGTGTCGCCATCCCTGAGGTCCCGGGTTCGAGTCCCGGTGGGGACAGATGTTTGCGTGATGAATGCAAGCATTTGTATCTTAGTCATGGTTCTTATAATATATTTCTACCAAATTTATTTATATATGTATAATATATGTCTATCCGTTACTAGATAGAGAGTAGATCCCATAACACAAGCCTTACAGAGCTTCCTTTGGGTTAGGGTAATCGGTGTAAGTGTAACAATTAATTATTATTATATTTTCTTCTTCCCCGACTTGCCAATTGTCGTATCAAATGGCATCAAATCCGGCCAGTTGTTTTCTGCGGGTCTTAAACAACCCCTATATTACGTTTCATAAAATTTTATTGGGTAGTTTTTGAGCCTATACCAATATATACACTCATCCTATATTTAAACCCCTTGAAGGTATTTTTTTATCTATTTGTTTATATCTAATCAAAAGCTTAAAAAATTACTTTCATTCTTTTAGCTTTAAAAATCCATATAGAGTTTTATCCCTTATCTCAACCCTTTACAGTTCTTTTTACGTATTAAAAAGTATATATGTCCTAGATCAGGTTCTAGACTATATGTGTAATAAATTAAATATTAATCTATTCAGTAGTTTTGGCGTAAAGGCGCGACAAACATACAGACAGACTTACTTTCACATTTATTCTATTAGGATTATAAACGAACATATTTTATATTCACTTTACACAGTGCTTACCAATAATATGCAATGCTTCCGATCATTTTTTATTTTATTTTTCACTGTAATGAAATGAAATTTTCCAAATGATAAATTTAAGATTTTTCCTATTCTATTCATAAATGGCTAATGCATATGGCATAATGGATATATTTATTTATTTATTTATTTAATCTTCATTGCATAATAATAATACAATCGGCGGACTTAACGCAATAAGGCATTCTCAACCAGTCAACCGGAATAAATGTTGTAGACTATAGTGAGGCGATGGAAGAAAGATTAAGACATATAAAATATATATAAAATAGTGTTTATAATTACAACACATAAATTGCCTTATTTTATAAAAACAATGCTAGTTCAGATAGATAGATAGGCAAAATTTTTTATACAAAACGTATTCATCACGCACAAACATAGGATCACAAAGAAACTAAAATTATTTTTTCTTCAAACAATAACCCAGTACAAACCTAGTTGTGTACGCTGTAGAAGTGTAAAAGGGTCGTAGCTCAGTGATTGGAATTACTTACAATAGGTTTTGTGTTTACCAATAATTTACGAAGATTTTACATAAAATAAATCAACTAGTCTTTGTAAATATAAATATTTATGTATTACAAGTAAAGACTTTGTTTTACAAATAACATTTTTGAAACATTAAATACTATTATGAAAAGACTGCTTCGTGCCTAATTTTGTCTGATCTTTAGACAAAGTGCTAACATTATTCTAAAATATCAACAATATTTTTTTATTGACTGATCTCTCGTCAAACTCTAGTATATTTCATACCTAATTAAAAATAGACTGATAAAACATATCTCGTAAAACTCTAATATATTTGATACCTAATTAATAATTGACTGACAGAAAATCGCTCGTTAAACTCTAATATATATGATACCCAATTAAAAATTGACTGAAAGAATATATCTCGTAAAACTCTAATATATTTGATACCTAATTAATAATTGACTGACAGAAAATCGCTCGTTAAACTCTAATATATATGATACCCAATTAAAAATTGACTGAAAGAATATATCTCGTAAAACTCTAATATATTTGATACCTAATTAATAATTGACTGACAGAAAATCGCTCGTTAAACTCTAATATATATGATACCCAATTAAAAATTGACTGAAAGAATATATCTCGTAAAACTCTAATATATTTGATACCTAATTAATAATTGACTGACAGAAAATCGCTCGTCAAACTCTAATATATATGATACCCAATTAAAAATTGTCTGAAAGAATATATCTCGTAAAACTCTAATATATTTGATACCTAATTAATAATTGAATGACAGAAAATCGCTCGTTAAACTCTAATATATATGATACCCAATTAAAAATTGACTGAAAGAATATATCTCGTTAAACTCGAACATATTTAATACCTAATTTTAAAATTGACTGACAGAAAATCTCTCGTTAAACTCAAATATATTTAATATTGAGAAATGAAAAATTATGTAAGTATATTTTGTAAATGTGTATATTTGAGATAATACCTAATAACTACCTACTCTGAAAGACTTTCCCAATTTTCGAACAGGCTCTAAGTTCTAAGTTCTAACTCTAAGTTCATTGTGTCCTTAAATTTTATATTTATATGACGTCAATAAGTAACTGTAAAGGCCTGTATTGAATAAAGATTATTTTGATTTTGATTTTCAGTATAGCCTGAGAATTATAACTAGTGCTCGAAATAGGTAGTTTAATTTTATCTACTTGCAGAAAGAAAGTCAATGCAAGCGTAACATAGATAAACCTAAAATTTTCTGCTATTCGTTTCTTTACGCTTTTATTGTAAAATTTTATGTTAACAATAAGCTAAAACATGAAATACAATTGTGAAAGTTCAATATAATATTTTTACAATCTCTGAAAATTGTAAGTTCCCAGGCATATCCATACTATTGATGTCACAAAATCGCAAGTACATAAGATTTAACTACTTATTCCGAGCACTAGTTATAACATTATAATGTTGAGGTTAAATAAGTACAAGAGATGTTCCAAGTTATGAATGCCGTTATAAATAAAAACTACACAACGAAATCATGAAACTTGAAGAATTCATTTCGCAAAGTTTTCCCATGGAATTATTATGATAATCTCCATTGTTCTGTCCGCCTCTGAAACAATATTCATACGCTGACGAGAGCGCGTTGTGGTCGCGCATACATTTGCTAACATTGTAGCGATCTGATGCACGAGTCTTAAGGTTGACGTTCTGAGAACTGCCCCTGTCTGTTGTTGAGTTTCAAAGGGTTTTTTTTTATAATTCTTACCCACGGTAAAGTAAAATGTGCCAGTTGTACATTTATTTATTTGTTGAATAGTAATTAATGATTCAAATTCAAATAACACTAAAACTTTTCACCATACATAATTATTCAATCTCGTCCCCCCTCTTTATCATAGTCCCATAAAGAGGGGGATATCGGATTTGATACCCATTTATAATAAAAACGTGTTACATTTAATACAACACAACATTTTCCTCAAGCTATCAAATATATTAGAGTTTTACGAGAGATGTTTTGTCAGTCTATTTTTAATTAGGTATGAAATATACTAGAGTTTGACGAGAGATCAGTCAATTAAAAATATTGTTGATATTTTAGAATAATGTTAGCACTTTGTCTAAAGATCAGACAAAATTAGGCACGAAGCAGTCTTTTCATAATAGTATTTAATGTTTCAAAAATGTTATTTGTAAAACAAAGTCTGTTAATAATTTATTTTTAACTTTTTAGTTCATTTTATTTTTAACTTTTTAGGTCATTTTATAAACAAATAATAAAAGCTTGTTTTTAAAGGTTAGGTTTAAAGGTACCTCTACAGGCTTGCTGAGAACAAGCCCTTTCATTTGATACCCATATTGTAGGAACGAATAAAGAAAATTATCCGCCATTTTTGGTGTTCCGCCGTATTGGATTAAGAGTGACGTAACATTATTTTTTTCTAGTTATTCTTGGCAAGCCCTTTTATTTGATACCCATATTGTAGGAGTGCATTAAAAATGAACGACAGACAACGGGACAGGTGAAAGTAAATAAAAGCTTGTAAAAAGCATTACATGATTCATTTTGTCAGTTTCAATAAATTATATTTTAAAATTTATATGTTTTAAAATTAGAATGGTTTAATAATTAGCTTGCAAGCATTTTATGTATTAGGTTAAACTGTGATTTCTGCCTACCCCCATGGAAAAGGGATGTGAGAATATGTGTGTATTTACACTCTGCACTAGTAGTGTTACTGTTCTTGGGGACTTAGTTATTTATTATATTATTTTTGTTATGTTTAAGTAGATTTGACCAGATCACATCTTATAATCATAGTTAATGCTTCAGTTGTAGCGTGCATAGGCGATTGACAAGACCATGTTCGATTTGACAAGACTTGAGTCTTCAGAGTCCGAATTCCATTCCTGGGCAGTCCGCACTATTTTTGTGCAAACAAAACAGTTCGTACGGATCAGTGGGGCATAAGGATGGGTTAATTGTCCTATGCTTGCTGCTTTGGATAAATGGGTATAGTAGATCGAGGTTGGGATTCCAAAGGATACTCTCCATAACGTATCAAAAACTGATATACAGATGTTCAAGGCTGTGAAAGTTTGGACTCACCAAAGTCCCCTCGCCGTTTAACTACTCATGTATGTATTACTAGCTTTTGCCCGCGACTTCGTTCGCGTGGACTTCAGGTTCGTCCCGTCTAGTCTAGTAATAAGTAAGAAATACGGTAACTAAGTACTTGTTAAGCTGTACAATACTGTAGTAAATTGTTTTGATATATCTTGTAGGATTCAGTCAGCGTTTGCAATGTAAGCGCAAAAAATGTGTTTTTTTACAACCTCACATTAGAAACCTCAAAAATTGTAGCCTATGTGTTATTCTGATGTATAAGCTATATTGTGGTAAAGTTTCATTCAAATCCATTCAGTAGTTTTTACGTGAAAGAGTAACAAACATCCATATATTCATACTTACAAACTTTCGCCTTTATAATAGTAGTAGGATTGTATTTCGAAGATTTTAAATGGATTATTTTAAAGATGTTTTCCTAATAAAGCACTGGTTCTTCCACAACCACAATCAGAGCCGATAATAGTCCCAATACCACAAAGCTGGTTCAAAGGCAATGTATGCAACTGCACACACTATCTGTTTGAATAATATTGGTATAACCTGGTAAAATGCAGACAAGCAAAGATCTTACTACCTAGATAAAACCCTCGTCTGTCGAAGAGCATAATGCTGAATAGACCTCACCTACGCATCGTTACAAGCGCGATTGCAAGTCATAGTAATTTTGACAGATATCTGTGTAACATAGATATATCACAGACAGCCTCTTATATGGGGGATGCAAGGAATAGCTGACCACGTACTAATGGAGTGCAGATAGGTATAGGACACACTCCGGAACGCCCTTCGAAAGCTGGGGAACTTCCAGGAGGAACTAGATGTCTGGAGTGATCCAGCTACGAATCCTCCATGGCCTTTATATTGCACTACCGTGGGAGAGCCATGCTTCGGCACGAATTGGGCCGGCTCGACCGGAGTGATACCACGGCCTCACAGAAAACCGGCGTTAAATAGCGCTTGCGCTGTGTTTCGCCGAGTGAGTGAGGGTACCGGAGGCCCATCCCCCCTTTTTCCCTTTTAAAAGGCCGGGAACGCATCTGTGACTCCTCTAGTGTTGCAGGTGTCCATGAGCAACGGTTATCGCTTACCATCAGGTGATCCGTTTGCTCGTTTGCTGCCCTATCCTATATAAAAAAAAAAAACTAATATAACATAAAGATCATGTAGACTTTACCTATAAACCATGGCACCGCGACGGATTTGGTGCCTATAGTGCACTGTTCAGTTAAAGTTAAAAATATCAATTTTGTAAATAGCTTGTTGCTTTTAGTCAGAATTTTGTGAAAACTACTTTTCCGGTCCTCAATGTTATGTAATAGCTACTTTAATGTTGAAGAAGGAAGTGAGTGTCCAAATGGTCATAGAGGAGAATGGAATAGGATATGTTGCGCGAACCCTATATAAAATTGGGAACAGGGCAAAAGTATCAGAAAATTTATTTGGATTTTTACAGTTTTTCCTGTTTAAATGCGGAAACTTTTAGTATGGGAGACAAAAAGTTCTTAAATGGATAAAAAAACTTTTACTTAACTAATTACGTTAGGTGTCCGCGTTAGTATGTTTACTGTTTACGGGCTAGAGAATCCCTAAAAGAATTGTTCAAAGAAATTAATATTTTAACTTTAGCTAGTCAATATATATATGATAATTTAGTTTTTTGTATATAGAAACTATAATAAATTCAATAAAAACAGTGATCTACATAATGTGAATACTAGAAACAAAAATAAACTTGCCGTTCCAATGTTCAGACTCCATAAAACTAGCTGTTCGTTCTTGGGGAAATGTTTAACAAACTTCCGCAAAGTGTCATTGATTTGCGTTTGTATAAATTTAAAATCCATATCAAAAACACGCTCATGAGTAAAGGTTATTATAAAGTAAGTGACTATCTAAATGATCACACTATTTGGGAAAAGGGACACTCTTCATAGAGCCATGTTTGGTAACAACATTATTTATAAAATTGTATCATTTTTATATGTGTATGTAAACATACATACGACTGTAATCGTATTAGGTATGATTGTATCTGTATATTATATTGTATTTTTATATTATATTATTATAATTATTAAAATTGAAAAGAGGAGATAAAAAATAGACCTTCAGAGTTTCTTGCCGTTCTTCTCGAAAAGGCTCTCCCAATTTCCGAACAGGTGTCGAGTCAATATTTTTTTTTCCTTATTCGTACGTACGGACAAGGTTCTTGTTTTTTTTAAAGTTTTTTTTGTTTTGTTTATTGACGTCACTAAGTGCCTGTAAAGGTCTATGTTGAATAAAGATTATTTTGATTTGATTTGATTTTTTGAGTAGTGATAGTTGAGATTGATATATTAATATAAGCATTTTGAGTTGGTTTAATTAATAAGTATTCAAATTTCCTAAAATCAAAACCTTTATTCAAAATTGTACGCCTGTACAGGTACGGTGCCTACTCACTTCAAATTATTAAGCCTAACATATCGAAAACCTTGTACCTGCAAACGGACAAGGAAAAAATGACTCTACACCATAGTGTGAGAATATGTAACCTCCATAGAACATACTACTTCATAGAACAGCTAATATTATGCCTCTGCTTGCGGTACCGCGATTGTGATGCAAATAGTATTCTGACTACACGAACCTGGAGCGCGAAAGTGTTGCACGTTACTCATCACCAGAGTTAAATATACTGAATGAACACTTTTGGAATGCTAATATTCGATACCATACTCCAGATAAAATAGATACATAAAATCTTAACTACCTTCATCACACATAAACATAGCAACACAAAAACACTTAAAATTATATAAACTTAAAAAATAAAACAAACAACAAACAAACAATTACCCCCTATAAATTAAATTGTGTGCACTGCAGAAGTGTAAATGGGTCGGAACTCGGTGACCGAAATTTACACACATCGGGATGTGAGCAAAACACTGGTATTCTGCTAAAAGTCGAGAGTTTCGTGTTTACCAGAAAATTTACAAAATTTTACACTAAATTAATCTATTGTGTGTAATTGTAAGAATATATTGTTACATATAAATTAATATATGTTCAAAAATAAATGCATAATGGAAACATTCTCGCAGCAAAATAGAAAATTACATAGATAACATTCAAAACCGGAATATCTCATATTAACAATATAACATGTTGTATATCATTCAGTGATCAATGTATTATATAATATAATAAAAATATTTTTAATTATTTACTATATTAGTATGTATACGAGACTACATATGTGATGCATATAAAATTTTAGTTGTGTGGTTACATAAAAAATCCTTTCTGATTCTAAAACCATTGCTATTGATCCAATTCTTAATCTCAACATTATATTAATAGCTAAGTGTTTGTAACTATATTTAATATAGAACAATGTAGCTAATTCGAGTAGCTTTTTTGAAATATTTCCTGAGTGGAACATATTCTCATAAATAACTTTAAATGAGATGGTCCGCGGCGGCGTCTTAGTCAAACATGCAGCTTGGACCCGCTCTCCCAGTTTTTGCGAAGACACTGAGGGATTTCCAACAACTTACGAAAGAAAACATTCGCCCACAAAATATTTACAAACATTTAAATAACAATGGTCAACTTTGCGCTGTCCTTAAATCGGTTGCTACAACCTATACAAGAGATGTAGCCGAAGACGGATAAAGAATTAATCGTTCACGGTACTTAGCGATTATGAATGAGCGATTTTTATGAACGATGAAGTCTGTTGTTTTACAATTATACATTTAGTATGAGATTTTCTAAAATATTCCTTTAAATCTTATGAAATTTAAGTTTATAAATGATAGCGACTCGCTTTCTTTGTGTTAGGTGAAAATACAATATTTAAAAAATCTTAATCTTAAACTTTACTTACCTACGCAACCCGAGCCGAAGCTTGATTACCATAATATTCACATTAACATAATACCCGAGAACAGGTAAATTAGGTTTAACTTTACGCGGAGATGTCAAATAAGCTTTTGTTTGAATTATGCGCACACGTCGCCAACGGACGAGCGAAGCTCTTGATCGCGCGTTGAACTCTTTTCGTCCAAATTCGACCGCCCAGGGCGGAAACTTCCTAACTAGAGCAAAATGCGATATAATAAATTACTTGCAAATATGTTACTAATTGTAACTTTCAATTACTAACTACTATACTAATATACTAACTTTCAATATGTTCCTTTTCAAATATAAACATCGCAAATAGTTTGATAGTTAAATTACAATATATTTATTATTTAAAAAGTTTTTGATACATACATTAAAAAGTTTTAATTAAATTCTGTTACTAGATAAATTTCGAAATGGTTACATTAATATTTTCATTATATTTAAAAATATAATTAAAAAGGAACATATGTCCTTCGAGTTCTCGATTGTTACATACACAAAAAAAAAACAATTTTTATCACGTAAAGTATAAAATAATACTACGTATTGATAACTCAACCCAACAATCCTGCATATCCATTCGCAGAATTTGCCCTTGTATGTGGTCTCGAAAACCTCAAGCAATAAAAATCGGTGAGGAGTTCGTGGCTTATCCTTCGCATATATCACTGGGGTCGTCGACCGGGTTCGCAAGGGACCTGCGAGCAGCGCGGGCGCAAGCAGCGCGAGCAGGGCGGCCTCGAGCACGGCTGACATGGCGGGACCGGCGAGCTCCGCGTTCGACCACACACTGCCAGCGGCGGGCCGTCACGCGGCTCAGCCGCACCCGAATCGCGAGGAATCGGGGAAATGGGACGCGTTTGAAACTGGCTACACATGCGTGGACACCCTTAAGGCTGATTCACATATACAATGAAGTCTGTGCTTTGAAGCTTTGAGCATCAACATTTTAAAAACACTGTGTCATCACGGACATTGAATAGTCTGTATATATTTATAGAGATTATTTAAAAAATCTATGTCTGATATATTAATACTAGAAGATAAAAATATTTCACCAACTTTTAAATTAAATAAGTAAGTTCGTTTATTTTGGTATTTTATGTTATTGTAATTTGTTTATTTTAAGCTACACAACTCATTCTAGAACAAATGTGTGGATTAGTCATTATTATTAAATAGTTTGATACATAAGACAAAAAATAAAATATGACAAGGACACGAACTGAGGGTCTATGAAGTGGTGTAGTGGTAATTCATGTGAATCTCAACATCAAACATTATGCGGACTACATCAAAATCAAAAAATATCATCGTACACAATATAATTATATTTAAATTTTAATATATAAATACTATCCATCCCATTGAATATTTGAAGTGCTTTTTATTGACTATTATTTTGTAAAGCCAAAGTAGAGTTTATTTGTTATTAATAAGAGATTACATTGGCTATACAGGCTTTGTTCAACAAAAACCACTAGTTCTACGACAAGTTCGATATTGTCTTTCTCAATATATTACGGAAAATTGGTACAATTTAATCTCATTATGTTTCCGCTAGGGGCGCTGTGCAAAGTTTCCATACATAACTTACGCTGTCAACTGTATACACGTGGTAACTACACAGATTATAATTCCAGTAGTATCAAATTCAATTTTTTTAATAGAAACTTCGTGAACTAGATTAGTTTTATGGAATGTAACGCTGACGGCGCGTATTCAGATGTCTGTGTTTAGTAAAATAATTTTTTTATTAAATAACTAGCTAAACCGTGCCCACTTCGTTGGGCATAATATTAATAATCCCCGAAGCGAGTACGAACGCGAACCGAATTAAGCTCGATGCATTTTTACATACATCTAATTAAGTTATTTCTTATCGTTTATAAATATCATTACTAATATTATAAGCTGAAGTGATTAATTGATTGATTAAGAGCCAGAATTGATCAATAGGGTTCGGTGTTTCATAATAATAACCCTAGACCACACAAAACTTAAGCCCCTTGCTGACCCCTGAATCTGAAAGTGCTGGGCTTTCAGATTTCTATCAATTTCGGTCTCTTTAAAATATTTGAAGTGATTTATTGATTTATTTTTATTTATTTATTAAGGCACATTAAACAGATTACTATCATTATAAAACATAAATAGATACCAATACTTATAGACTAGATAGTAAACAAATGCGCACATATAGGCCAGAACACAATAATATTACGAGAAAAAAAAAGTAACTACATACACAAAAACTCAAAATTAACGACACAATTCTCAAAGAAACACACCCAAAAAGAACACTTATCAATAGTCAAAGAAACATACACTATGACCAACAAATATTTAAATTAAAAACAAAAAAATTGGTTGTCTGTAGAACTCCGTCTACTGCCGATATTTGAACGTGACAACGTCTATTACATGGAAATTTTTTCTGGGTGCAATGAAATTATTTAAAATAAAGTAATGTATAACATTTATATCTTTATTACGTTGCCGTGTGGCGTCAGATCGGCCGTTACGCCGTTTCCGAGTATGCCTTCGGGCGCTCTAGGGGTGGGGTAAAGTAGGCGTGAACTCCGTGTGGCGTCAGATTCGGCCGTTACGGTGTTTTCGAGAATGACTCCACGCCGTACCAATTTAATAGACGTTGTCACGTCAAAAGAACGTTTTCACTCAAATTAATGTCGATAGTTTATATTTTTATATTCTCTTCTACAAATTAATTTTTAAGGTAATAGATAAACCAGATAAACTTGAATGAGGTTCGTACCAAATAATTTTTCGGTACACTGGTATTCCGTTTTGTTTTTATACTTCGATGATTTTCCACATGCGGGAGAATAAGCTTTCTGGTTAGGCAGTTAAAATAAAATTTGATTATGTCGAAAGTACTCTTTCGCTGTCAATTCACTCGTTCAATTGAAGATTATTCATTTTTCGGATTATTTTGCCAGCCTTGTGGGGGAGGAAGAATTCGTGCTTTGAATATTATATTGATGTTGCCTAAATTACTAGAAAAGGTTGAAAAACCATGTTTACATTGAGGAATAAATCTCGGTTACTCCTTGACTGCTAACATCCACTAAACCTTCACTGAATACCATAAGGATAATAACTACCTTGTACTCTGTTAACCAATCGGGAAGTTTCTTTACACCTATGATCATAAAGATAGTCATTATGCTTGTTAAAAAAGTGTTCAATTGTAATAAAAATTGTAATAAAAGTAATGTATAACATTTATATTTTTATTACGTTGCCGTGTGGCGTCAGATCGGCCGTTACGCCGTTCGTGGACTCCGTGTGGCGTCAGATTCGGCCGTTACGGTGTTTTCGAGAATGACTCCACGCCGTACCAATTTAATAGACGTTATCACGTCAAAAAATAAAAATAAAAACAGTGATAATTAAAATTTACAGCTTTGAACTATTTAATTAAAATCTAACTTAAGGACGGCTGACCTAAAACTGACCAACCTAGCATTAAAGACATCATGATCATTATAGGTAGATATCTCATTATACAATCTGCACATTCGGGCAATGGGATTATAATATGAGGTATTGTTTCTATAGGCCTGCAGACGGAATGCTTGTGGTTTTCGACAAACCATGCGCGTGTTCAAATTAAGGGCTGCGAGAAGCGAAGGAGAGTCTATTGCGGCATGTAAAATTTTGTGGAGACATATAAAGTCTGTTTGCTTACGCCTTATGTTCAAGTGATCTACATTTGAATTTCTCCAATCTCTCGTTATAGGTGGACAGAGTGCGGCCGAGTCCAAACTTGTAACTGAGCAATCTTAAAAACCTTTTCTGAACACGTAAACAGTGCTCCTTATAACAAGGAGCCCAAATGACTGCCCCATATTCCAGACTCACAACATCCGAGTCCGCTCTTGCCGCGTGGCAGGAGCGACGGGACACGTCCACTCAGGGGAGGGACACATATCGGTTCTTCCCGGACGTGGCGGGTCGACTCAAGGCAACTTGGGTCGAACCGGACTACCAAGTCTCACAGATCCTGACGGGGCATGGCCATTTTAACAGTAGGCTGTTTAGGATGACGTTGGTGGATAGCGGTAGTTGTCCTTGTGGGGAGTGCGAGGATGAGGACCTGCACCACGCTTTGTGGGAGTGTAGGCTATACAGCGACGCGCGTAGGGAACTTTTAGACAAGGTGACCGTGTTGGAGGTGGGCCCTGTTCACTATCGTGACCTTGTGGGGACGGAGGGGAACTTCCGAGCACTACGGGATTTCGCGCACAAATGGTACGAAACCAGGAGTGGATTGAGGTGAAGAGAGAAGAGGGCGTTACAGAAGACCCGAAGAAAAGAAGACCATAATGCGACTTATCCAGCGGTACACCAACGGTGGGCACACAGCGACCCGGGGAGAACCGAAGGCGTAACGTGTGTCGTCCGCCCCTACAGGGGAGAAGGACATTAGGGACAATGGCGACAGATTTTTAAATAACTTGTAGGGAGTCAAGAAATGCGTGCGGCCAAAATGCGATCAGCAGAATCCGTACGCATCTCCCGATGCTTAGGCCCGTAAAACCAAGAAGGTTGATAGGGCCATGGGTGGTTAGTGGGATTGCCCCATATTCCAATATGCTCCGCACCATGCTATACCCTATGGTTATAATGCTCCTGGGGTTTTTAAATGCCTTTGTTACCCTGATGACAAATCCGCGATGATTACTTCAAATATTTTAAAGAGACTGAAATTAACGTTAACTTTATAAATAACGTTAATAATAACGATTGAAATTAATGCAACAATTAACGTTAAGACGGGGCTGCCAAAACTACATTTTTTTATTTATTTATTGGATGGATTTTATTTATTTATTTATTAACACTTTATGTACAATGTGTACAAAGGCGGACTTAATGCCTATGGCGTTTTCTAACAGTCAACCTTTAGGTGGTGCAGAAAGCTAAGTGGTAGATGTACCCATAACACAAATGAAAAATATATATGTATATATATAATAATAAAAGTAATTATTTTAAATCCTAATACATAGATATAATTAATACTAATATACTAATACATATGACGATATCATAAATAGATAAAATTTAATGATAATAAACCAATAAATATGTCACATCATAATAAACTCTTCTGATAAATATATTTCCGCAATTTATTTTTGAAACTCAATCTGCTGGTAGACTTTTTAATTTCAAGAGGCAAAGCATTCCATAGCAGAATGGATTGAACTACAAAGGAAGCGTGAATTGTTTCGGAATGGTGAGACAGACGTTTCAGAAGCAAATTGGATGATGATCGGAGAGACCTATCATGAGAAGCACATAAGTATTGAAAATAGGGACTCAAATAGCTGGGTGTGTTGGGACCATTGAGAATGGAATAGAGTATTCAATGTTCTCACATTTCTAGGCATCCAGTTCAACCGTAGCCTATGCTCGGAGATATGGTCATATTTTCGCAAATTGTTGACGAACCGAATGCAGTTGTTTAGAAGTCGGTCAAGTTTATTGAGTAGATCTGCATTAAGGTCAAGGTAGCACACATCACCATAATCAATACAGGAAAAATTAAGGTCTGTACAAGCACTTTCTTAATGTCAGCAGGCAGAAAGTTCTTTTAAGCGATATAGTAACCGTAAAATTCCAGTGACCCGTTGACAAATGCTGGTAACTTGAGGCTGCCAGCTAAGCGCTGAATCCAAATAAAGCCTAGGTCTTTTACATTACTACAAAATGGTATTATTATATTATCGTATATGACTGAATGCGAATTGTCTGTGTCCACCTTGGCTATAATTCTGGGACCACCAATCGTCTCACTATTATTCCACTATTGGATCACGACACTCCCTTTTTTTTTCTTTTTCAAAAGTATCACGTCACTCCCTAAAATAAATATTTTAATTAAATGTGATGAACATTAATTTAAAAAGGAATCATAATTAATGTAATCAAATATAATGTTATTTGTATATTAATTTATACAAATAAGGTGCAAAAATTAAATAATAAATATATAAATATTTCTTACACTCACACCAATTAGCTTAGCTTTAAAGTAAGCTTTGTAAGGCTTCTGTTATGGGACCGGGGCAAACGGTCTATCCGTTACACATATTATACGTGTATTAATATTTTTAAAAACAAATATATATTTAACAACCATGACGAAGATAAAAATACTCATATTCATAACACAAACATTTGCCCTCACATGGCTTTGAAAGGAACCGGGTCCTCAAAGATGGCTTCTGAAAAAACTGGTGTTGCCCAAATTTAGTCTTAGTCTTGCAGTCTTCGTCTTGTTTTTGTATTTTTGCAAGACCAAGACCAAGAACAAGACGGCGTTTTTTTAGTAAGACGAAGACCAAGACTGACCGCGCAAGACTTGAGAAAGAACAAGACTAAGGACTTAGCGCTATTTCACGTTTTGTTTTAACCGTCGGCACTTTGATAATGCTGCATCAAAGGTTTTGTACTGACTTCTCAAAGAAATTTGCCGCTTTTCGGAAGTACATGGTAATGACACACGCGCTGACGGCTTCTATTGAAATCACATACAACGATCGTTGCCACCGCGCCGAAATCACAACATTTGACACTATTTGATTGCCGCCACAGGGCCTAGGTATACTCATGCAAAATTTAAGAAACAGTTACTCCAATGGTTAACGGTATATAGCTCAGTTGATAACCATGTGGCAGTTGATTTTTCGAATTTCTTATCAAATCATCAGACATTTATTAATCTGATTGGTCTTTATTATGGCTATGTTAATGCAAGCTCACAATGTTCCAATTCTAATACGTTTTTCTAAGATCTAAAGTAAACTTTAATAAATAGCAATAGTCTAATAGGTAATTGCAAAACTTGCAAGACTCTTGCTGCAAGACCAAGACCAAGACTGGCTAAGTCTCGTGTTGTTCTTGCATTTGGGTAACACTAAATAAAACGTATTGAATAAATGAAAATGCAAAGAATCTTTTTCCCAACGTAGTCCTTATGATAATATTATAAATGAAAAAGTAGCTGTCTGTCTATCTGTTGTCTTCACGATAGTTTCGACAGCTCATTTGTCTGTCTTATAATTTAAAAATGTATATTCCAAGAACAAGCAGGAAAAGTTGATGATCTTAATTTTTTTTATTAATGATATATTTATATTGAAATATTTCATAACATACAATTTGTGAAATATATCGTAACATATTTAATTTTAAGCTTATTTATTACTGTATATTTGATAAATATATTTATTATTATTGTCATAGTCCTTGAGAAGGATTATGCTCGCTCGTTGCAACATTTATCAAAGTATTTTTTAAATTAAGTTCATAATCCTATTAAACAGTTTGCATATTTATGTAAAAGCAAGAACTCGTTATTCAAGTTACTAAATATATAGGTACATATAACACCACACATACATATAACACTTGTACATATACAGATATTTACCGAACATATGTATTTCCGATATGTTTATTTTGTGAATATACAGGAAAGGAAGGTCCTTTTAGGACTTTTACCAAAGATTATTTCAAGAAATCTAATAGCAGCCTACCTTGTTATACCTTGTTGAATAGCTAATGAAACGTGGATATAAGGTGTCTGCAGCCTACGTGTCATAGATTTTTTTTTTTACTATTGCTGGGTGAAGTTTGATTTGTACTAATTTTTGTTTGATGCTATAACTATCAATCTTCTATCTACAACCTATTTAGTTGAGGTAACTCTATTTTTATTTTGCATTATGATGAACAAACTAATCTGCTACACAAAAATAGTATAAAACTAAATATTTGAATTATAATAAACAAAAAAAATGGGCCAATAGACAAAAATCGGACATTTTTTTCAAAAAAGTCTTTAAAGCCTTTATAACTTGAAAAGGGTTAAGTTGGGGGGCGGGGTTCCAAGGGGAAATCTGTCAGAAATGGTGGGAACCACGACCCCCTGACGGGGTTCGCACGACTTACCAGGTAACCCTGTATAAAAAGAAGTAATTGTGTTATTTAGCCTTCAGAATTTCTTGCCTGTTCTGCTCTGAAATGCTTTCACAATTTCCGAAAAGTGTCGAGTACTTTTTTTCCCTTGTACGTGTACAAGATGAAACTCATAAGTATTTTGTATCCTTAAATATCAAATACCCGTTAAGGCACTGTATTAAGACTGTTTTGTTTTTATACAAGTAAGAAATGATTTTTTCTTTGGCTGGAGAAAGTTGTAGTATTTTCAGTTTCCTCATATTACTGAGAAATTCCGACAAGTAATTTGACTATGTAGACGATTCCTCCTACAATATTCAGTGGTACATACATCAAGTGGTAAAGGTTTACCGCTTCTATTCCGGCGTTGACCGTGAGATGCCGAGGTTTTTGTTTGATTTAAACGGCAGTAACAATTAGCCAGGGCACGGCCGGACCGTTACGACGCGTCCACAGAAACCACGCCGCAGTATATCTGCGACTTCAGTATCTTAAGTGCGGTCACGCTTAACGACCTTGACATGCCCCGCACTTTTTAAATACAACTTGTCATTGTAAGTTTAAAAGAGCCTGTGCCTGGAGTCTCCGCAAGAGAGTATATATATATTCTTTATTGCACAAAAGACATTACAGTAAAAAAAAATATGCAGTGATTGGATGTGTACATGGTGGGCTTATCCTAAAAGGGATCTCTTCCAGCCAACCTTACTGGTGTCAAGTGACTTATACTGTTACGTGGGAGAGATTGAGAAAAAAAAACAAGATACATGGGTACATAAACTATATATAAAATAAATACCAATAATATATAATAATTATGCTTAAATATATAATATCAAATAAAAACTAATCTAAATTAAGTACATAATTATTATATACTACTTACTAGCGACCCGCCCCGGCTTCGCACGGGTGCAGTGAAAAATGGTTATGGTGGTTTATCCCTAAGAGATAGACATATACC
Organism: Scirpophaga incertulas; assembly: GCA_036419045.1. NCBI lineage: Eukaryota > Metazoa > Arthropoda > Insecta > Lepidoptera > Crambidae > Scirpophaga > Scirpophaga incertulas. The sequence goes on along the minus strand of CM071635.1, from coordinate 27,348,685 downwards.
ATCGCGGACTTTTTTGTGGATTTTTGTAAGTTGTACAATACTGTAGTACATTATTTTGGTCTATCTCGTAGGGTTCAGCCAGCGTTTGCAATATAAGCGCAAAAAAACGTGCTTATTTACGACATCACATTAGAAACCTTTAAATTTTATCAGTGTTTCTCTACTATATTATGCATTTATTATACATACAAACCTTCCTTAAGAATCACTGTATCTATTATAAAAAAACCGCGTCAAAATCCGTTGCGTAGTTTTAAAGATCTAAGCATACATACGGACATACAGCGAAAGCGACTTTGTTTTATACTATGTATTGATATAAAAATATAGTTAACTAACTAGAAACTTTCAATAAATGCTCCTTTGTAGTTGAGTTGAGTATGCACAAAAGGGAAAAATAAATTATGTAACATCAACGGAGCTATTACGTTTGTTTTTGCCAAACAGTTTATTTTATATTCATTATTATTCTATATACTTATTTGTTGATGTCGATTCTTAATATATAAAAAGGTGTGTGAACATTAATTAGGAAAAAACTTATCTTTGTTGAGATTGGATCATTTGTATCCGGATCAGTACAAAGACTCGAATCAGTAAAGTGTTTCATTTGCATCAGTGACTCTGAACCGATTTAATCGATTCAGAGTCACTGATACAAATATTCCGATTGAAACCGAGATGCAATTGAGCGAATGATTCATTTGAAGTGCTGTTAGAGATTTGAATCAGTGAATTACTTGTAACAAACGACTTACTGAGTCGTTTCTGTAAAGGTTGACACATCTCTAGTGAACATCATATATCAATTTTATTGTAAGTTTCTGTTATCTATTCATTTTTGATTTGATTTGATAATATTTGAACTATCGAGCCTCTCGATAGCTATTCTTGTTCGAAGCCTCAAAGTTACACTAAAAGAATTCCACTAATATCGTAGAAGTATACATTTAGAGTAAGGTTGGCAGTATCCTGCTTCTCGGAGATTTGAAACCAATGTTTTAGATGACTTGAGTAAACAAGCCCCGTTATTTCCTCTGAACCTTCACTTAATTAGTATAAGCGCAAAAAATAAGAAAAGCTATACAACATAATGTGGCGCAGTCGAATCAATAAACCTATTCTCGAACATGCGATCAATCAGGAACCTTCCAGTATATCCTAAAAGTGATTCGATTATATCGTACTTTCTGGAAGGTTATAGAAAGTTCAAGAACATTGTAGAATATTCGGAAAAGGTATCGAGCCTTGTGTTGGTAACGGAAAAAAGTTAAAGATAAAAGATCTTTATAGAATCGCCTAGACTTCTCCATGTGACGCGTTATCGCCACCTTGGTCTACCAAGGTCGTGGTAGCGCGTCACATGGAGAAGTTTGTTCTAGTAGGTTCAATGGAATTATATAAAGCTACAAGAGCGAACTACGAACTTATTAACCAGTGTTAATTATGTTGGCTATTTGTTAATTAAGTAGATTAATTAAAAAGTGTATTTTATAAGGGACGGTATGTACTGAGAAGAACTACAGCTCGCAATAATAACATTCTGCGCCTGCTCATGCCGTGTGGAAGCGCGGCGAGTGTCAAATCGCTATTAACATAACTCGAGCGGCGAGTTCATTTCTAAAAACAATTTTTTCTCTACCATCGTAGTTATCCGTTAACCTCTTTACGACGACGTGAGAAAATCGTTTCGCGAAAAACAATTAAGGCGCAGCATTGCCGTCGTTGCCACCTACTCGGATTCCGATTGTAATGGACTTTCCCACCTCGTCAAAGGAAGAGACATGTTTCTAAGAAATTTATTTATTATATACGCGTGGACTGTGTCTCTTGAAGTCTCTTTATCCCAACCAAGAAATTCACAGAGTTCTTTAATGTGTAGCTCAAGGAATCTTTCGACCCCATCGCCCGCTGGTGGATTATTTAATGCTCTTAACTGCCATTAATGCCTCATCAGTGCAGTCTCCCTCAGGGCAGCTTGTGACGAGCTGTCCGTGAGTTACGTCACCGAGGGTTTCGACATACTTCAGGGCGGTGTATGCCACCCGCCTCTGTCTTGCCTTAACCAGCTGGACAGAGTAGAGCAGATGCTCGAAATGTGGAAGTGTAATAATGTCATAACGCGGAGGGCGTCTTGATCGCTGATGCAGACAAACCTCTCTACACCCATCCGCTCACACCAATGTTGCTCCCCAATACCAATGGATACACTCTTTAGCTGCATTTTCATGGTGCAGAGATTAGCCCCATTTGATACACTCTATGCACACTTTCATAACAATTCGCTTAAATGACCTCCACGCGTTGAATCTGTATTCCCGCGCACGCCTTATAAAGGAAGCTATTGTAAAATAATTATGAAATTAGATTAAATATAATAATGTTAATCATTGCTGCCTCATTTCGTTAGAAATGTTACAGCAATGATGTATATAATGACAATCACACCCGCCCGTGATCATCGTCAGGATTGTGTTGGAACTGTTCCGCATCCGACTCATTAGGGAGCCACAAGCAGCAGCGCTGCAGAAGCAAAGGAGCCTCATCAACACCCTGAACGCGTTATTACATTGAAAACGAAGGGAACTATAGGATTTTTGTATATACTTGGCCTTTTTTTTATTTACGATGCATTGAATTGCATACCCTGGTAATACTTTATCTGCTTTATCTAACACTCCAGGAGGATTCGATAGGCGAGACCTAGAAGAATCTAGAGCTATGAATTATCTTGCTTCGTGTAACATATTTTTTTAAAAAGTTAGTAAGCGATGGCGTTGTATGGGATTAAAAGCACCATCCCTGTCAAACTATACTCTAGCAGTAAAAATAATTTGATACGGAATACGGAACCCTAAAAATATGCAGAACATGCACATACAGTTTCCTATAAGTTTCAAATTTTTTTTTAATTAATAAACTAAATATATAATAAAACTATTAGCAATTTCCGAATGAAAGTTTAAAGAACAGATTAATAATTTAATAAAAGATTCCTATAAAGTACTTGTATTGTTCAAACAGGAAATGAACGTCGCCAACAAAAACCCGATCGGACAAGACGCAACCTGTTCTAGCAACAGTGTTAAGTGTCAATAAAACAGATCAGAGACGTATCTAAATTTCTTTCCGTGAAGTAATTAAGCGCATTAGTTTTTCAAATCGCGGCAACCCGCGGGAATGTCCTGCGCAATTATTGCACTAGTCGGCCATAAGTGTTGCGTTTGAGTGCGCCGCTCGCCGCCCGTGGGCCACAATCACTTTATAAAAACAGAAGGTCTGCTTTTTCCACCAAAGGGCTAAAATCTGCTGTATTTAGTGATCGCTTAGGTTGGCGGCCTCGGGCCAGATAACATCACTGCTTCACAGAAAGAGGCCACAGCCCTCCAACCTCCTCGTCCGTCAGCATTTCCGCAATCAATGCCGGCGGAGACAGATCTCGCCCGATCTCTGCGACCAAGACTCGGCGCTCGGTGGCCCACACGGAGCACTCTGCCAGCGTGTGCTGGGCTGAGTCGAAGTCGGATGCGCAGTGGTGGCATGGCGTGTTGATCCCTCCCGTCCTATTCGACTCAGATACTCACCGAAGCAGCCGTGCCCGGTGAGTATCTGAGTCAATCGGTATGGCGAATTGACCTAATCGCACAATAAGTGGGCACAAGATTCTGCAAATAGAAATTCGTTGTGCGACGACAATGAGACCGCCACACGTATGGTGTCCCCAGAGCGCCGTGGAATCCCAGCGCTCCCCGACCGCCCCTGGGTTGCGGGAAATCATAGCACATACTTCGTCATTACTGACCAGCACATTCTTCGCGGACCAGCGTACTTTGTTGCAGCTGGGACCCACCACACGTATGAACGTACCTTATATGCAACTACTGGTTTTCCGGCCGCATTGTAAAGAATTTTCGCACCAGTAAAGCGATTTCCCGAGATAAAAAGTTACTATTCTCAAAATACACTTATGCCAAATTTTATCAAAACAGGATTAGAAACACTGAAAATAACTCCAAACAAACTCAAAAATTACCTCATCTTTTTCTTTCCTTAGGAGAGGAAGGCTGAGAATCCTCACAAGAAGCACGAAACGTGCTCACGATACAGTGCCCGCAACGGCAAGTGTCACGGAGTTTATGTCGGACTCCACGCGGCCAGAGCCGTCTGACCATGTGACCTGCCGACTAAACTCAACCTGTGTCTAAGTTTTAAGAACCATATAGGCAATATAGGCGATGCATACTTCATAGTAACTTTAATTATAAGGAGATAACGCTTAACCTAGCATTTACATTTTTGGACATCCTTTATCGACAAAAGCTCATTCACGTGCAAATATCCAGTTGTCGTTGTAGTCAGTAATTTGTGCTGCAGTTCGGCAGCATTGTTTTGAATGTGGATGTTAATAGTGACTATTTCTGAAACCTACAGTAATAGGTAAATCTTTAAGTTGGGTCTTTCACCAAAAATGAGACTGCTCCGTCAATTAGTTTGCAAATTATGGACTTTAAACAGTGGATAGGTTTTTATGGACCCTTCTATTACTCGTATATAGGTTTTTCCAAAAAGAAACATCTTCCCGCGGTAAAAATGATCTTACTGTGATCTTCGCTATATCTTCACCCAGGGTTGGACTGGGCTGGAAGAGCCCGGGTGGCTGATCGCAATCCCGAGGCCCGAGACACCTTTTTTGTACGACGCATAGTTTCCGAGACATGCACGCGGGCAACCGTAGCACAGGGGGCCCGCGCAGCATTGCCCCTGTGCTACGTGCCCTGCCGCGTGCCCCGCAACCCAGGCCCGTGGGGAGCCCGCGCAGGCTGGGGCCCGGCTGGCAAATGCCACCTCGACTGTATGGCCAGTCCGACGCTGTCTTCACCTGTTCTCATACTACATTACATTTAAACTCGGTCAGCAGTTTATATCTGATTTCCCAGAAGGAACAATGTATTTTCACTATTGCACGTCAAAGATGCTACGCCTTATTGCTGAGACCTTATACTGGAAAGAAACAGCAAGAAAACCAGCAAGAGGCATTTTGAACAAAGCTGGCTTCAGATAAATAGTGTGAACCCAACTACTTTTACAAGTTTAAACAAGTTTTCATTATATCTATAAAAGCTATAGTTTCATTATATTATTTACGTACGAGTTACTTCACAAGTACTACGTTAACCTATCAACAGGAGCAGCTAACGCAGTTCTACACTGGTGGACTATAGATCCACGGTCGCTGGTTGAGATCCGACTCGGAGAACTACTTTGTAAGCGATGAATTGCTGGTGTGAGGAAAAAGGGATAGTAAAAAGTACTATATTTCAATAACAGTAGCGAGCGTGCGGTTGCGATCATTATCAGCACAATATTTTGAATTTTAACTGTTAAAGTAAGGTTTTATATGAGTAAGTATTAGTACTAATGTACATTAATTATTATTACCTATCTATTTATATAATTATCTTACAGCCTTTTTAAGCAGTCTTCATTGATCCTGACAGAAGATCCGTGATTTCTTCGTGTTTGCCATAAAAAAACTATCAGGAGCCAAGAAGGCCGCTTAGGCTCGGGCAGGTTCTCTATACTACGTGTATACCAAAAATCATTTAAGCGTTTAAGTAGTTTTGCTGTGTAAGCGCAACAGAGACAAAGAGAGACAGACAGACAGAGTTACATTCGCATTTATAATATCAGTAAGGAAAGTTTTTGATTTAAATTTTTTGACAGGTGCAATACAAACACATTGAGTTTACGTCCCATGAGATCTAAGTAAACTTCAAAATCATACGCCTTACATACTCTAAAAGAATGACTCCCAAAGTGGTCTATATCGACCCTTATTTTTTTGTTCCCCCTGAGGAAACTACATTAAGTTGCATACCCCGGCTGTGGCGAGCCGGCGCGGCGGTTATGTGGGGCTCTCCTCCCCAGAAGGGGGAGGCCTACCCACTAAAAACCTCAGGGATGGCCTTCCATTGGGATGGCGCGCAGATCCGTAATTCGAGCTGCGCACGCCAGGCCGCCACAATCCGTCGGTGCCACTCCCGCTTAGGCACTTCGTGCGCGGGTTCCAGGGCGCTCCCCCCATCGCCCCCCCGGTCGACACGCCGCGACGCATACGTCGCCGCGTACATGTCGGCCAGGATGTCGAATGGGGGGGCTATATCGACCCCTAGAGGTCTATGACAACCTGCAAGGGGTCTACGTCAGCGAAAAAAAAGTTTGGGGGTCCATGAAATGAAAATAGGTACATGAAACGAACTATTAGTAGTATCTATTTACTTACATAATACTACTATTTATAACAGTACCTATGAAGTAATAAATATATATTATATGTTTATTAAATTTTGTAAGTTATGAGATCAAAACCCAAAATCGAAAAATATGGCAAAGAGTCTACGATACAATAAAGTTCAGAAACCGCTGCTCTAAAACAAAGAAAAACAATAAAACAGTGTATTGACTTATTTATCTTTTGAGTGCTCTACGACTATTTTCAATAAAATTGTCAGTAATTAAAAACAACTTTCATAAAATAATATATTTATTTCATAGAACAATTATTGAAAATACTATAAAATGGTATGTTACGTTTCCCACAAGAAGTTTGTCATTTATGATTGTTTATTAAATTGAATGTTAGTGAACGTCAAATTTACTTATTTTAATAAAAGTCTTGGATTTGTAGATAAAAAAATTTCTACTTTTGTTGTGTTTTTATAAATTTGAAAGCTTCTGAAAGCTTACGAACTTCTTAACAGTACAAAAATAAATATATAGCCCAAAGTAAGCTTGTGTTATGGGATCTAGGGTAACGGATAAACATACATTATAGTAGGGGAGCCCAAGCGGGGATTTATGAAGTGACACGAGCGTGTCAGAAAATTATATAGGGAGAATCCTTGCATTCCTTAAAGTATCTCTACCAAGTATGAACCCTTCATATGGTGAGATGTGTCGGGGGGAACCCGCTTTACCTTTGCTCCACGATTCTACTAACATCGCCCCGTGAAAACTGTCAGATTATTAGTTCTTTGTAATTCTAATAGTAATATTTATATCTATAAGTAATATTTCTCCTTCAAAATAAAAAAAAATTGAAACGCGCTCGAGTATTTCAAGGTGAAGTTTTTTTACAACTTCGAGACTCGCTTGTTTCTTAATGCCACTCTCAAATTGTCAGATGATTGAGATAAACAATCTTCTCAATGTAATTAATCAACTTTCTCTTAATCTGATTTTTTTTACTAATCAGACGGGTTCCCCTCAACAAACCCCACCATATGGAGGTTTCGTACTTGGCAGAGGTACATTAAGGGATGCAAGGATTCTCCCTATATAATTTCTGACACGCTCGAGTCACTTCAAAAATCCCCGCTTGGGCTCCTCTACTATTATATTACACATATTTTAATATGTTTGATAGAAATATATATTATTGTTACGCCGGTGGCTTAGTACAACTTCAAAAGTGATTTTCTGTGACTTAGAAACGTTTTCAGCAGGCTGAAACGTCGTTTCAGGCCGTTTCAGAAGTAGCTCTTTCACATACTAAAAAATCTAAATTACACCCAAGTTACAGTAGTTTTCAGGCGCCTGAAACATGTTTTCAGTACGTTTCAGGCTACCCTCTATCCAACGCCGCAATAACCTGAAAACCCGTTTTCAGGCGTTTTCAGGACCCCTTATGAGCCATTAAGCCAACTTCAGTAAAAGGACATAAATTTCAATAGGAGTGAAAGAGATAGCAATAGTAGAAAGAGACAGAGATAGTTAGAACATTCGAGAAGTATTAGAATGAGAAAACATCATTAGAAAGAGATAGACAAACACAGAATATTCGAGAAAGATAGTACGGGAATATTCGAGTATTGTGTATCGAGAATATTCGAGAAAGATAGTACAGGAATATTCGAGTATTGTGTATCGAGAATATTCGAGTATCGAGACAGTTATACTCGAAACGTCTCGAACGCGCGACGTATTGGACTACACATTCGAGTGTGTCCGCGAATGTTCTGGCAAGAGTGGCAAGTATCTTAGGGGACTATATAAGGCTGTGTCCGGCCGCCGGGAAGCATTATTGTTTTGCGATACAGTGCGAAAACAACTAAGTGATATTGGAGAACTAAGAAGCGACTTTCAGTGCTTTTAGTGAAGTTAGCGAAGTTAGTGTACTAATTAATAAAAGTTCAGTGTTTTGGTAGACCGCCGTTTAATTTACTGACCCCAGCTCGTAACATTTGGTGTCAGAAGTGGGATCAGTATGCCGGTTCTACCAAATGAAGACACGGAAGGAAGAATCCGGACAAGAAGCCAGCGACAACAGGAAGCCGACCAGAGACGCTTCGGAGCTACTCAGCCGCCAACTGACGAGGACCAGCAGTCAGTTATGGAAGCCACTCCCTCAACGTCGGCTGCCGCACCAGATTGGGCGGCTTTCATGGCGATGATGCAGGAGCAGGCCCGCCGTCAGGAGGAGCAAGCACGTCGTCTGGAAGAGCAGTTGCAGCGTGATAAGGAGGAGCAGGCCCGCCGTCAGGAGGAGCAAGCACGCTGTCTGGTAGAGCAGTTGCAGCGTGATAAGGAGGAGCAGGCCCGCCGTCAGGAGGAGCAGGCCCGCCGTCAGGAGGAGCAGGCCCGCCGTCAGGAGGAGCAGGCACGCCGTCTGGAAGAGCAGTTGCAGCGCGATAAGGAGGAGCAGGCCCGCCGTCAGGAGGAGCAGACTCGCCTTTTGAGGGAACAACTGCAGCTCGGCCAAGATGAACAAATGGTCCTGATCAAAGATCTCCAAGCGACTTTCGGCAATAAGGTCAAAGTGATTGAAGATAAGGTTCTGCAACACGAGAACCGTCTCACCGAAGCTGAATCTGAGATTGCCGATGTCAAGAAGGCTTTGGGTAATCTGAAGGTCGGAGATGGGACAGCCACTATCGTCAGTGCCGCTCCTTCGGTGCGAGGATTCAAAGTGCCACCTTTTGATGGGAGTTCCTCGTGGTCAGCCTATAAAATACAGTTTGAGGCTGTAATGGAGGCAAATGGGTGGACTAAAGCCCAGGCCATGACCGCACTCAAGCTAGGCCTCCGAGATCAAGCCTTGACAGTCCTCGAAGCTCTTGACAAGAAGGTGAGCTACGAGGAACTATTGGAAGCGCTTGAGGCAAGATACGGCGACGCACACCTTGAACATGTGTTTCGGGCCCAGCTAAAAGATCGGGTTCAGCGTGTTGGTGAAAACCTGCAACAATGGGCCCTAGAGGTAGAAAAACTGGTACGTAAAGCGTACCAGTCCGCACCGACGTTAATTGTGGGCAACCTTGTACAGGCTTTTGTCGACGGCATTCGGGACCTCGAAGTGAGAGCTGCTGTGAGACTCGGGCACCACGAAACCCTTAAAGACGCCCTGGCCCATGCTCTAGAAGTAGAAGCTGTGAGGCAAGACCATCGGTCTCATCGTGTCAGGGAGGTAGTTGCAACACCTGTGCGTGACCGCTTCAAGGGATACAGCCCTAGATGCTACACTTGTGGTGAAAAGGGACACCTCCGATCAAGTTGTCCTAAGCGTAGCTCAGGGATTGATGAAGATGGGCCTGAGAGAACAGGGCAGCTAATAGCGCTGTCCAACAACAGCAGGGAAACGAGTAAATGCCAGGACTGCGGGGCGAGTGCTGGCTGGTGTTCGCAGAGCCCCAAGGATTTCGATCTCACAAGAGCCACGATGGGAACAGCCTGATCATCAATGGCGAGGTTAACGGAAGGCCATGTAAGCTGACAATCGATACCGGAGCTTCTCGCACGGTTGTCAGTTCCCAACTTGCGAATCGGTTTCTGAGGGACTTCAGAAACAACAGCCTGGAGCGATTAAATTTAGTAACCGCCACCGGTCAGCACATACCCGTCCGAGGCGAACAGAAGGTGGAGTTGAAGTTGGGTAATCAAGTTTACCTGCACAACGTCATGTGGCTGATATTGTCGATGACTGCATTCTCGGACTAGACTTTATGAGGAAGAATGGTTGTGAGATCGACGTCAAGCAAGGAACTATGAGTTGTGGACGAGAAGAATTGTTCATGGAAGGAGCCACACCGGGGAAAGTGTATAGCTTAAAGAAAACCGCTCTACCCCCAAAATCAGAAACCATTGTGCCGGTTAGTCTCCCTTACAATTCTGGGAAGATACATCGATGTGTACTCATTGAAAGATTAGATCATGACCAGCCATGGAAGATGGCACGAACTCTGGTAAGAACCAGTGGCTTTGCAGCAGTTCGTGTACTGAATCTTGACGATAAAGAACTCGTGATCGAAAAGGGAATGTTACTTGGTACGAGTGAGGAGGTAGACTGGTTGCGTCGTTGTCAAGACACGACTCATACAAATGTCAACAAAAATGAAGGAATCAGCGTGTCAAAACTTTTGGAAGACTGTCGAGACGTTTTGTCTAAGGAACAGATAGACAAGGCTAAGAAGATGTTACTCAAGTACGCTGATGTTTTCTCTACTAACGACGAGGACATTGGGAAGACGAGTTTAGTTCAACACAGAATTAACACTGGGAACGAATTGCCTATCCGCCAGCGACCAAGAAGACTACCGATAGCACGGGAAAAGGAAGTGGAGACCATGATTGAAGGAATGGTGAAGGAAGGTGTTATAGAGCCTTCGTCCAGCCCATGGTCTTCACCCGTGGTGCTTGTTAGGAAAAAGGATGGCAGCATGCGTTTTTGTGTTGACTACCGCCGCCTGAACGACATCACAAAGAAGGACAGCTATCCATTACCCAGGATTGATGACACGCTGGATATGCTTACCGGAGTGAAGTGGTTCAGCACGTTAGATTTAAAAAGTGGCTACTGGCAAGTAGAAATTGACCCTAAGGACAAGGAGAAAACTGCATTTTCTACTGGAAAGGGACTATGGCAGTTCAAAGTGATGCCGTTCGGGCTGTGTAATGCGCCGGCGACTTTCGAAAGGCTGATGGAGCTGGTACTCAGCGGATTGATTGGAGAAGCCTGTCTGGTCTATTTGGATGACATCATCATCGTGGGCCGTACGTTTGAGGAACACCTTCAGAATCTAGAACGGGTGCTATCAAAAATTCGAAGCGCCAACCTGAAGTTAAGCCCTAAAAAGTGTTCCTTCTTCAAACGACAAGTAAGCTTCCTAGGATACGTGGTTTCGGAAGCGGGTGTCCAGACAGATCCGCAGAAGATCATCGCCGTAAAGGATTGGCCAGTTCCGAGAGACAAGACACAAGTAAGAGCATTTTTGGGTTTGTGTTCCTACTACCGGCGATTTGTGAAGAACTTTGCCGACATTGCCAAGCCTCTTCATAAACTCACGGAAGAAAAGAGAAGTTTTTGCTGGGATGAAAACTGTGACGTCGCATTTCAAGAACTGAAACGACATCTGTGTAACACACCTATTCTAGGTATCCCGATAATGAAAATGAATTCATAGTGGATACAGACGCAAGTGATACTGGGCTAGGTGGTGTATTGTCGCAACGGAAAGGAGATCGCGAAGTTGTTATAGCATACTTCAGCAAATCTTTGTCCAAACCTGAGAGAAATTACTGTGTCACGAGAAGAGAATTACTGGCAGTGGTGAAAACATTGCAGCATTTCAACAAATATTTGCTTGGTCGAAAATTCCATCTGCGTACTGACCATGCTGCATTGAAGTGGCTATTACAATTCAAGAATCCCGAAGGACAAGTTGCGAGATGGATCGAGTTACTTCAAGAATATGACTTCGTGATTGAACATCGCAGTGGAAGATCTCATGGTAATGCAGATGCTTTGTCAAGAAGACCTTGCTCTGAAGACTGCAAGCACTGCGTAAAACAAGAGGCAAAAGCAGACCTACCTGTGAGAATGCTAAACACGGATCTTAGCAATGAATGGAAAGAAACCTTTCAGCACGCTCAGCAGTATGATGTAGACATCAAACCGATTCTCGAATGGATCAAAGCCGGTACTCCTAAACCTGCCTGGAGTGATATCGCGTCGATGAGTTCCATCACGAAGAGCTATTGGGCTCAATGGGACAGCCTGGTTATTCAAGATGAAGTCTTGTGCCGCAAATGGGAAAACGCTCGAGGAGACCGTTGTCATCTACAAATGGTTGTACCCAAAGCCAAGATACCGGATGTTCTACAGCTGTACCATAACGGATGTTCGGGAGGTCATCTGGGAGTGACGAGAACTCTGTTGAAAATAAGAGAACGATTTTACTGGATAAATTGCCGTGACGATGTTGAAGATTGGTGCCGCAAGTGTACTAGTTGTGCTGCAGTAAAGGGACCTCATACACGCAGCAGAGGTGCATTGAAACTGTATAACGTTGGTGCACCATGGGAAAGGATTGCCATAGACGTTGCGGGACCATTTCCGGAAAGTGAATGCGGAAACAAGTACTTCATGGTTGTGATGGATTATTTCACTAAGTGGCCGGAAGTCTTCGCTATTCCTAACCAAGAGGCTTCAACAGTTGCGGATAAATTAGTCCATGAAGTCTTCTGCCGTTTTGGAGTACCCTTGGAAATTCATAGTGATCAGGGAAGAAATTTTGAGTCTCAAATATTTCAAGAGACGTGTCGAGTTATGGGTACCCATAAAACGAGGACCACTTCTTACCATCCGCAATCTGATGGAATGGTGGAACGATTTAACCAAACATTGGAGAGGTATCTTGCAAAGGTTGTGTCAAGCAGGCAAAAGGATTGGGACAAGCACATCCAACCATTCCTGATGTCATATCGAAGCGCAGTCCATGAAAGTACTTCGGTGACACCAGCATTTGCAAACTTTGGTAGGGAACTACGGTTGCCTGCGGATCTACTTACTGGATTCCACCTGACGCCCCGCGGAATATAACCGAGTACGCGAATGATTTACGCAACAAGTTGAACGACGTACACGAGCAAGTCAGACAATCAAGCCAACAGATGTCTGAGAAGATGAAAACCCGCTACGACCGAAATGTAAACAACAAGGGCTTTGAAGAGGGTTCGTTGGTGTGGCTACATAATCCAGTCCGCAGTAAAGGGAAATCTCCGAAGCTTCAAGCCAAATGGGAAGGACCCTATCGAGTTTTGAAGAAGATCAACGACGTCACGTACCGGATACAGCGAAATGCACGTAGTCCCTGTAAGATTGTTCACGTTGACCGACTGGCGAAATACCACGGAAATAATGATGCTCGGGACGAGCATGTCTTAGGAGGGGGTAGTGTTACGCCGGTGGCTTAGTACAACTTCAAAAGTGATTTTCTGTGACTTAGAAACGTTTTCAGCAGGCTGAAACGTCGTTTCAGGCCGTTTCAGAAGTAGCTCTTTCACATACTAAAAAATCTAAATTACACCCAAGTTACAGTAGTTTTCAGGCGCCTGAAACATGTTTTCAGTACGTTTCAGGCTACCCTCTATCCAACGCCGCAATAACCTGAAAACCCGTTTTCAGGCGTTTTCAGGACCCCTTATGGGCCATTAAGCCAACTTCAGTAAAAGGACATAAATTTCAATAGGAGTGAAAGAGATAGCAATAGTAGAAAGAGACAGAGAGATAGTTAGAACATTCGAGAAGTATTAGAATGAGAAAACATCATTAGAAAGAGATAGACAAACACAGAATATTCGAGAAAGATAGTACGGGAATATTCGAGTATTGTGTATCGAGAATATCGAGAAAGATAGTACAGGAATATTCGAGTATTGTGTATCGAGAATATTCGAGTATCGAGACAGTTATACTCGAAACGTCTCGAACGCGCGACGTATTGGACTACACATTCGAGTGTGTCCGCGAATGTTCTGGCAAGAGTGGCAAGTATCTTAGGGGACTATATAAGGCTGTGTCCGGCCGCCGGGAAGCATTATTGTTTTGCGATACAGTGCGAAAACAACTAAGTGATATTGGAGAACTAAGAAGCGACTTTCAGTGCTTTTAGTGAAGTTAGCGAAGTTAGTGTACTAACTAATAAAAGTTCAGTGTTTTGGTAGACCGCCGTTTAATTTACTGACCCCAGCTCGTAACATTATTAACTAGAAGATATGAACCTCTTCAAACTAATGTACTAACCATTCCGCTACGGAGGTCGTCATATTTTTTAATTTATTACTTTGTTTTTAGTTTTTTAGTTAATTTTAACAAATTGATGGACTTTCTTTTAATTGGTAATAGAAATAATGGTAAAATACAAGCAATGGTATTAAAAGAGTAATTTAACTTTTTAACTTTATCTTTAGCTTTTACTTTTTAACTTTATCTATTTAAGAGCAACGACTTTGACATCTTTTGTAACAGTCTGTATAATTTCAAAAAAACACGTAGTTGAATCTTCGCGCACCGTTGACCCACCTGTGTACATGTAGTTTTCGAAAAAATCATATATATGATTTTTGTTTTATGTTTCATTTCGTTTTCTTTTTTCCATCCATTTGCAGTGGCAACCTAATTAAGATAGCACTTAGCATAGCTTTAAGTATTATAGTGTCCATGAACTTTGTGTTAGTGTATGTCTTGTTGGTTGTCCTAAATAAATAAATAAAATAGAAATACAATTTAGTAATCTATAATATTTCACGAACCCTACTCTTTCACATTACAACATTGACATGGCTTAGGAGACCGTTCATTAACATAATTTTCATGTCATGTCATCTATTGACAGCACAGCTAGGCCGACCAGTTGTTATGTGATCAGTGATCAGTGATCAGCCACCATGTCAGAGCGCCGTTGTAATGAATTACCAGTAATTGCCAAGCCACGAGTTACTTAGTGTCCACGCAACTAACGATTCTATCAGACTGCGGAAACCACTTATAAGGTACCACCTACCTCAAAATCGACGCTGCAGCTAGCTTAAACATTTCGAGTTAGTAGACCAGTGAACACCGTACATAGATTCACTCACTACTTATACATAATTATTAAAGATCTTTACAGAAACGACTCAGTGAGTCGTTTCTTCCAAGTGATTCACTGATTCAAATCTCTAACAGCGCTTCAAATGAATCATTCGCTCAATTGCATATTCCAAATTCCAAATTCCAAATTCAAATTCAAATTCTTTATTCACATTAACAGACACGAGACACAATATAAATTAATCTTACAGGTACGGGGACACAAAAATAATGCATGCAGAAACTTAAAAAAAAATAAAAATAAGAATAGAATTAAGGTTTAAGTGAAGTCTCGCGACTGCTGTGTGAAAGTGGTACCTAGATTCAGCATTGAGGTTAGTGAAACTAACGCTGATTTTTCATCTAGGCCCCATGACCTCGGTTGACATGTGGATGCCAGAACGGCAATACATCTCCCACACATAACAAAAACGTTGGCGAAAACTCACAAAGTTGTTGATGAGCTTATAGTACCTACTTACAGCCGAGTTTACAAAAGACTACAGTTTTGTTAAAAAAACGAGGCAAACATACACAATAAAATATCACGTAGGTAGTGATTGATTGTAGAACTCATAACAATTAAAATTAATTTTAACAATAGAATACAAATTTTAAAATATGTATTTAATGATAAATCGAAATATAATTATTACATATCGGTTTCAATCGGCACGTGGCGCTCGCACGATTGAGACAAGTAAACAGTTCAGAATCGGAGCGCTTCGGATCACGTCGCTCAATTGCATCTCGGTTTCATTCGATACGCGACGCATACACGATTGACTCAGAGTCACTGATACAAATGAATCAATATCAATATTTATATCAGTGTATTTGTATCAGATATCAGATACCAGAATATTTGTATATATTGTTCAGAGTCACTGATACAAACGATGCAAATGACACACTTTACTGATTCGAATCTTTGTACTGATCCGGATAAAAATCATCCAATCTCAACAAAGATACGTTTTTTCATAATTAATAAGTATCCTCTCTTTTGTTTTTAATTGTTTAAACTCTGCGTTTTTTATGTGTACTATTTAAATGTATGTATATGTGTCTCATTAAGTCAATTTTATTTTTTTATTCCGTCATCTGGCACAGGGTCTTATAGTGGCGCCGAGCGGGTTCGGGAGATGGCCGATCCGATCAGATAGCCTGGCCTGAGGCGCCGCCACGGGTCGCTGGCGGGCGCGACGCAGTTCGTGCCCGTGGAGGCGACCCGAGAGGGACCTCACCCCCGGTTGGCAGGGGGGTGACGTCGTAGGAGGTTGGAGGGGAGGAGGCGGCAAGATCACTCCTCCCCGAGAAGGGCTCCCCTAACGCACCCAGGGGTGCAAAGGCCGGGGGTCCTCAGATGCGACACTCGATCCTGAGGGCCCCCTACAACGCCAGAGGATGGCCATCGCTGAGGTTTTTAGTGGGTAGGCCTCCCCCTTCTGGGGAGGAGAGCCCCACATAACCACCGGCTCTCCGCAGCCGGGGTATGCAATTCAATGCATTTTCCACAGCGGAACAAAAAAAAAATGTGTCTTATAGTGGAGTACACAGATGCCTCAGCGTCTCATTATATTATGTTGGTATATTTTATATTATTTTGAGGTGAATTCTTTTATATCTCTTTTTTAGAATTAACTAGGTTAAAACAATTAGGCCTTAATCCATCATGTTCGCCCAATGCGGATGAGAGGTGCATGGAGCTTGCCTTAAGAAGTTTTCCATTAGCGCATAAGCGTCAAATAAATAAACATATGTTTAAACCTTAATTATTATACGCAGTCATTGTAATGTACATATGCAATTCTACTTCTCATGCTTGAGGTTATACCATGATGATAGATTGCGGATTTGACTACTGTCTCTGTTTAAGTAAAATAAGCACATTCAAAAATATCTCAAGATAAAAGTATAAAGTTCTGACCAGCATCAATAGATGTCGCTACGCACCTACATTTTACAACGCGCTAATGTTTGTTACAAACCTACATTTTGTTTTGTATAATTTACCAATAGATGGCGCTCTTTAATTTCTACAACGCAGATACGTTATGTTTAATGTTTAGTATAATAAGAGGTCAAAATTTTTAAATAAAGTTCCTCCACCACGACTACTCCTAAGAGAGCAGTGCGAATCGTGGCATCTTACCTTAACAACCGGAGTTTCCATGTGGCAGTAGAGAATAAGATATCAGCAGCCCGCCCGATCCGAGCTGGGGTCCCACAAGGCAGCTGTCTCGCACCTACGCTCTATCTGCTCTACACCAATGATATCCCGGTGAACCAGGGTTCACTGCTGGCATTATACGCGACGATGCGGCCTACATAACACACTCTATGAACATCAAGATGGCGATAGAGCGTATGCAACGACAACTTGACACCCTGCCTGAATGGCTCGATTGGCGGCTGACTGTGAACGTGGCCGAAGACCCAGGCCATAGTGTTGAGTAGAGCGAGGATCATACCGCTCACTCTAACACTCAGGGGTAACCACATCCCTGGTCTCCAAACGTACCTGGGGGTGACTTTGGATCGACAAATGACCATGGGCCACCACGTAAACTCCACTGTTAATAAGGCCAGGGCGCAAGACACGCCTTAAAACCTCTGCTGCAGTCGCAGCTCTCCATGAAAACCAATGACTATATACAAAATGTATATACGCAGCCTAATTTTCGCAAGCCCCTTCATGGTTTCACCTTATCAAGGCCAAGAAGCATAAAGCAAAACTCGAAGCACAGCAAGCAATATATGTATGATCGCCAAGGCCCGCGATACGTAAATAACGCTGTGCTTCGAAGGGACTTAAAATGCTGTAAACTCGAAGATCACTTCCGAGAGCTTTCAACACGGATGTTCAAACGGGCTGAAACCTCAAAACACCCGATGATCAGAGACATCGCTCCTCATCATGCGAGGCCACCAGACGGCAGAAGACGGGCCCTGCCTCGAGATCTTATCTGCAATTGATACCACAAAATAATTAAAATCTGATTATTATAATAAAATTCAAGATTACCCACATTGTAAAAATAAAACCAGGATGGTGATACCCACAGGCTATATGCCTAACCCAAGGACCCACCCGTTGTAACGGGTGGCGATGATGCTACCGAAGAGGACCCTGTCCTGACCGGTTACCCCAGCCCTAATTCTAGGGTTGAGATGCAGATCCGTGAGTAAATAAAGTTCCATTCAAGCCGTAGGGCCAATAGGGCCAAGGCTAGGCTGAGTTTAGTCGGTAGGTCTGGTGGGTCGAGTCGCCTCGATTCACCAGGAGTTCGACATAATCAACGCATCCCTGCTTGCCTGTTGCGTTGGTATCCATGAGGATTCTCAGCCTCCTTTCCTGAGGAAAAAAAAATGAAATAAATTAGTACGGTTCAAGAAAAAAGTGGTTCAATTAATCAGTCTCTTTTCTGTTTGTGACATTATCCAATAGATGGCAGCACAGTGAGCCACGTGGCGTAACACAGTTGCACATTTGATTTTAAAAAGTGTAATGATTATATATGACTTGGTCAGCAACAGTATTCAGTCGGGAAGGTTGTAAGTCCTAAAAGTCACGCAAGTATTCCATTGCTTTAAATAAATGAACCGTTATTTCTAGGTGTTTGATATTGTTCACATCACAACACATATGAAATTCGTAACCCAAAAACATATTAGTACATAACAGGAGACCTATTTTTGAATTACGAATGCGACTTAGAAATCACCGATGTGACTAATAATCACCGATTTTAAATAATTCTTATTTTTGAATATCACTGATGAGACTACCTTAGTCACAGGTGTGATTTATTACGAGTGCCCTCACCCACTCGTAATCAATTCATACTGTGGAAATGCTATCTGTGTTTTGTTGATTTTTCAGTCTTATATATATATATATTATATATATATATATAACCCATAATGGAACTCTTACATGTGTGTACTTTATCTATGTTGGCAGCTCTGCGATCGACTTTCAAAAATTGGATGTTAGCGGTGATTTCGAAGTCGCATTCGTAATTCATAAATAGGTCTCCAGGATCGTATCCGGGCACCCTTACCATTCAATTTGTTATCATTTAAGTCATTTGAGTCATAAATAATTTAATTTCAATTATTGCTACTGTAAATAATTGTAGCCAAAAACACTTCAATGTACGTAGTAACCGCTAGGTAATTGTTAAAATTTTTGTATTTAACATTGCGAATGTGTTTAATAGCGCCATCTAACGAACAATCGGGTTAAGAATAGTACAATGGGCTTTCACTTCTGCTGTATATGCGAGGTTCATTGAAAGTAGCAATGGAGCTTAATACGCGCTTATTCGATTGACTCTAGATGGCGCTACATTACGCTCATATAACAAGAAAAGGCAGCTTATTAAAATGATTGTAAATTGTAATGATATTAATAGTCTTGCTAATTGTAAAAATAATTACTTAAAAATGATATAAAGATTGATAGCTTGACATTAACTTTTAGAGATGAGTTTTGAAAATTATTGACGAACTCAATGTTCTTAATGTCCTGTATTTTTTCTTCTCTGCGTCGTTATTATATTACAATTACGTCTTATTATTTGTACTTGCATGCTGTAGTTACGTATATTTAAACAAAAAAAAAGGTAAAACGTTTGGCACAGTGAACGAGTGATCAACTACTACGTAACGGGTCGCGGGATCGATTTCCGAACGTGACATTAATTTTGTATGAGCTACAGAAATTGGTTTCGGTCTGGGGGTTTGTGTATGTGAGATGCCATGTCTGTGACTGTACTCACGATATAGGATAAAAAACCTACACAGAACATTATTATTTATAAAATAAAAAATTATAAAAATAATGTAAGTGCGGTTAGTTAAAATCATATATTGTACAATTCATTTTTTACGAAGAGTTGACCTTTCCTTTTATTGCTGATTCTATTAATCTTCTTATATATAAAAATGAATCGCAAAATGTGTTGGTAAGCTTATAACTCAACAACGCCTGGACCAATTTGGCCAATTCTTTTTTGTTAATGTTCGTTGAAGTTTAAGGAGAGTTTTTACAATGAGGAAAATTCGAATAATTATCGGAAATACCCTAAAAACAGCCCTTTTATTTTCCCATGCAAACGTTTTCTAACTAAAACGTACAGTCGAATTGAGCTTTATTGTTATTGTATAAAGTTCATATTGCAAGCACTCACTGTTGTCTAAGCAATGAAGGTGTGTTCCTAACATCAAAGAGTCAATTTGCGCTTTATTAACGCTACATATAGTTGAAATTCAATCATATCTATCAAAACAGTGTGCGTGCGTGCGTTGGAGCACAGAATACATCGTTGGAGGATTTAATGTCACGTTCCAAAATTGAATAGCCACAAAATGTAATAGGTCATTTAGACTTTTTTTGCGATTTGGTTGGCTATGCGACATTATCTATAAAATAATTAGGAACAAAAAACTGCCACTGTACAAATCTTTTTGACAGGACGAAGTCTGTCGGGTCCGCTAGTAACTAAATAAATAAAGAATTAAGAAGCATCAGAATGTGCATAAGGTTTCAATTACACTATTTGCAGTAAGAAAATCAATGTTAGTACTGTATCGAATTTGCTAAGATATAAATAAGAATGTAATAAGATAAATTACAGTTTTATTGAGATGTTATATGTGCAGCCACTCCATACCTGTCCATTCCCACATGCAAATTGTTGACCTGAAATGCAAGGTCAGCTTAAATGCCGCACTACCATTTCAAGTAGTTTAATCTTCTATGAACGTATAGTACCTTGTTAGAGAGATATATGAACATTTGACTGAGAATAAAACATCTATGGCGAAAGGTGATTTCTGAGAGCGTTCACTTCCAGACAGGTTAGTAATATTAGATAATTTAGTAAGACTGAGGTAGGTAGCTAAAAGTATACCTTTCTCCATTCTCAGTTCGTCAGTTCAGTCTCAGTCTCCGGACGAGGGTGGTTTGTTTTATAAAACAAACCACCCTCGTCCGGAGTTTGATGATTTAGGATATAAAAACAGTATACATATTTTGAAAATGACTGCCATTTATTTTATTATTATTATTATACACACAAGAATTAGAGGACCTGTTGAAAAGTAGAAAACGCAAATTATATTAACATTTTTAAAATAAGTTTGTTATGCTAGTCAAATAAGTTATGGTCGCTCCATCCCGCGGTTAGAATACTGCATACATTTTAGTTGTTGGAAGCCAGAACTACAAATTCATAGGCGTCTCTCGGCCTCAGCTTGCAGAAGAAATGAGCCTTCTCGGAGCGTCTGTCTTCGTTGATATAATGGCGCAGTATATACAATGTAAATACCTTCTTACAAAGTTAGAAATTTGCGAAAAAAAAGCAATGTCTTATGTGTCCGGCAAAAAAGTTTTCAGAATAAATGTGTGAGAGAAATTGTAGGTCCTTCGGGACCGCCTGAGAATGGGGGCCCTGGGCACGGGCCCCGTATTATGGTATTGCTTATTTACATGTTCTGAGACAGAACGAGTTTGGTATAATGTGACTTAATGTACAAATCTCATCTTTAATATAACTTTTGTGTCGATAGCGTGTAATCAATTCCTATTAATCCCTTAATATAAAAAAAAATCTTTGTAAGAGAGAAACAATAAATATATTATTATTGTTCATATATTTAATTAATAATCTTAAATTTAAGTTTTTTACAATATTGATATATAAAATAAATATAAATACTATAAAAAACTTAAACCTAGTATGCCGCCGGTAGCGAGGCAAGGCCCAAACAAACCGGTGGTTAAGGCTGCAGACAGAGAAATCTCCGGACAATACGTGCCGTGTCGAGAATCACTGCTTTTTGTATCCGACCCTTGAGCCATCCGTCAAGCGAGAGCCTCTTAAGATGTTGATCGAGACTCTTTGCTATCAAGCCATTCGCAGACACAACTATCGGAACAATAATTGTCGATTCAACATCCCACATGGCGGTTACCTCGTATGCCAAGTCAAGGTACTTACTGGCTTTGTCCTTCTCGGCTTTTACGAGGTTCTCGTCATGAGGGATGGTAATATCTACGAGCATTGCACGGCGTTGGGAGCGGTCGACCACCACGATATCAGGTTTATTGCACGCAATAGTCCTGTCCGTGATGATAGAGCGGTCCCAATAGAGCAACGCACGGCCATTTTCAAGAACTGGCGCTGGTGCGTGCGTACTTATAGTACGGTGTCTCATGCTCAGCAAGGAGGTATTGAAGGGCAAGTTGTTGATGGATGATCCTGGCTACTAGGTTTAATTATTTAATGCTTATAGATTTAAGATTTAAACTGAGTCAAAGCTATAAAGCTCGCTGGAAGCTGTTACTTTCAAACAATATAAGATTTGTCCTCATTCAAGCTCTATTACTTCCGGACACAAACTTTATTTGTGTGTGCAAAATAACCTACCAAAACTATTTATTAAAGAAAATAAGTTTTATACCTCTTTGTAGGTATAATTAAGTTATGACATTTTTATAATGTGTGTCACAGGCAACGGCACTTTCTCTACATCCCGGCATTTGATATGCCGGCGAGCGTCCGCTGTCGTAACGTGGCGATAATATCGCGTAATCGCGCTTTGTCTAATGTACGCGTATATGCGCATGCGCCGCGCGCATTAGCTATGTATTGGTGTCCTTTACTAAACAGTTGTGTAGCCTGTGTGCTACATTTTAACCGCTCTTAACTGTTCCTTTCTTATGAATACTGTACAAACATTTGGACTCTATCTATCCTGATGGAAAGTGAAGATGAAGCCGAACTTAGGATACACTTACCCAGTCCCTATTCACTCCCTTTATTGAAAATAGCTCACCCGTGCCCACTTCGTTGGGTATAATATTAATAATCCCCGAAGCGAGCACGAAAACGAACCCGTAGCTATCGCGCGCCGTCCGCTGCTTTGGCCTTCACACTCAAGACGATGAATTTGCTTATTTTCATAAAGATTCATAATTTTTGGTAATAAACTAATAAAAATGACCTAATGTTGAAATGACCTAAATTATTTTATTAATATTAAAAGTTAAATGATCTATTCTAATATTAAAAAAGCTACTTTTTGTAACTTGAATATATAAGTTAGACATGTGCTGTCGTTGAATTTTTTGTAGGCATTTTCAAGCTCCACATATCAGAAATATATCTGTCATAGTTAGGGTAGCGTTCGTAAGAAACGCTTTCATTCGACCGTTTTTCCTCCGATTCACTTTGCAAAACGGACTACCACGTAAAAGCCTTTTTATTTTACGGTTTTTTATAAAACCGATGACACTCAGCAATAATGTGGCTTTCTATTGTGAAAGAATTTTTAAAATCGATTTAGTAGATCCCGAGATTACGATATTAGTACAGATATCTTGTTAGCTTCCATGTTATTTTTTTATATATATCTCATACTGAACAAATCTTTGCAAACACTTATTTTTTATTCCAAGTCGTTATTTTTAATTAAATTTCGATATCCTTTCGTCCAATCTGTATAGTTCTTATTGCCAAAGTTCAGAGCCTGAGTTTAGTCGGTAGCTCATTCCGTCCCCGATCGGTCTAAAGTCCGGCATAATTACCGCGGCACTTGGTTGCAGTGATATCCCGTGAGGTAGTTTTCTTTCCAGAGGGAATAAAACACGCGTTAATCACAGAACGTAAAAAAATCTAATAAATCGTGTGCTGATTTTCGGTTCCTTATTTAGACGTAATGAAACCGGGTTTGAAGTGGTTTATTGCCGGTGATGAAAAGTAGATGACGTACGATACAAACGTCCGAAAAAGATCGTGGTCAAAATCCGCTAACTAGTTGGACTAGGACGTTTGTTCAATCAACGTTCAGCCTAGTCATTCAATTAAATATCGTCATTCAATGAACGCGCTAGTGGTACAATCAAATAGCAGATTCAACCAGATGACTGCGACATATCCCTTATACTTTCAGAGTTTCGCCTATTTTTTCAAAGTAGAGTCAGATTTATGTCAAGGGAGGACTGCCAAAATTAGTTTTCGTAAAAAATTCAAAGATATTTCTTCCCAAATTTAGTATGTTAATTAAATAACAATTTTTTTTTCTGGGTGCAATGAAATTATTTAAATTAAAGTAATGTATAACATTTATATTTTTATTACGTTGCCGTGTGGCGTCAGATCGGCCGTTACGCCGTTCGTGGACTCCGTGTGGCGTCAGATTCGGCCGTTACGGTGTTTTCGAGAATGACTCCACGCCGTACCAATTTAATAGACGTTGTCACGTCAAAAATGTCTATCTTCCACGCTATACAGTGAAAGAGTGAGAAAAATGTGAAACCAGAATCCGAGTGTATTGTTTTGAATTAGTTTATCAAGATGTATTTTACAGGAAAACATATAAATAGCGAGTAAGAAGTTATGCCCGCAGGTGTTTGGTGTCCGCCGCGTGGGCAAAAGCGCTCATAACCCACTGACCGCTCGGCGCTATACAAATTCACTGCAATAGATTTTTTTGTTATGGGATAGGGCAGCAAACGAGCAAATGGATCACCTGATGGTAAACGATAACCGTTGCCCATGGACACCCGCAACATCAGAGGAGTCACAGATGCGTTGCCGGCCCTTTAAATGGGAATAAGGGTCCTCCGGTACCCTCACTCACTCGGTGAAACACAGCGCAAGCGCTATTTTACGCCGGTTTTCTGTGAGGCCGTGGTATCACTCCGGTCGAGCCGGCCCAATTCGTGCCGAAGCATGGCTCTCCCACGGTTATTTTAATCAAACTCTTCCACGAAATTCAAGCCAAATCTAACGTTTTTTATAATACTCATTATAAGTATGGAATCTTTGAAAATGGATCTAATGCTAGCAATAACAAAGTCAAAAGCCTATTGCACAGCTTTCCTCAACTTATGAAACGACAGCCAGTGCTTTTAGCTTTCAAACATCTAATTCTGGGCATTAACATTAAATTCATGTTTATATTATCTGAAATCTAATTACTATATCTTCCTACTTGACCCGCGGTCCTTGACTTGATGACGTAAGAGCCCTTCGCACTAACAGCACCACCGAAATACATACACTGGCGAACAAAAATAAGTACTTAATTTGATTGTGCAATATATTGTTAAATACAAAAATGTTTTTGGTATATTGCATAATAAAAATGGTATATTTCTAATAAATACTAAAGCAAATGTCATTTAATATTTAATTTCTTTTACAATATAATTCTAAGAAACAACCTGGAAGACCAAAAATTAAGGAATTACTAAAGTACTTTTATTAAGGTTATAGGACTTTTTTGAAATGTGTTTCCCATTCCTATTATTTCGATATTGTTTTAAATTTATAATAAAATAATAGCTAAAGTTGCTAAGGTTGTCTATTATTTGTAGCTTTATTTGTTTATTATAAAATGTACTCGAGTAAACAGATGTCGGTATGTTAAAATAAACTAAAAAAAAATCGTAAGTCAACCTGCACTTGCGGTGAAAATCAATGGTATATGTGAATTCGACAAAGCCCTAATTATCCTAACTTAATAACGGTAAGCTATTTCCTTTAGTGAAGACTTAATGAAGTCATAAAATAATACAAAAAAGTTAACGTATCAAAATGACAGTGACAATTATGGTAATTTAAAAAAGGAATAGTTCTAAAAAAACAATTTTGCTTGATTATTGAATGAGTATAAATAGTAACTGCTTATTTTTGCTTGTTAGTGTAGTACGACGCAACGTACGCGAAGAGTTCTGGAGAGTACTCAACGGAGGTGATGTCGTGATTCAGATATCTTGGCTCTACGCCCGGTAGAGACTTTGTTTACGCTACTTTGTATGTTTATTGAGCAATAACATTGTCTCTCACATTTCACGTTCGCAAAATCTTGCAAAAAGGTCAAGCGTGTTATGCTCGTTTATTCAATTCAAAAGGACACAATATATTTTCGCCTATATAGTCTTTTGTCTTACCCAACCGAATGTAGAGTCAGTGAAAAAGTCGCAACGTAAAGCCAACTTTGTGGTAAATACACTCTCTTAAACTGTACAAAAACTCTTTTAAACTGTTGCTTTAGCCCTATGCCTAATTACAAAATGATGGTCTTAGGAATATAAATATTATGGTTTTTTTTTTAAATAACACCATGCTCTACATTAGGATTTATATCCTTTCCCGTCACATGCACATACGCCCAAATTTATGTAGTTCATACAAAATATTTGTCGCGTATGGGAATTGAACCCAGGATCTGTCGGGTAGAGCCGATCACTTGACTGCTGCAACAAATATGTCGTACCGGCTAAAAAGTGTGATTGCGTAGGCTTTTTCTCGTTTATTTCCAATGTGAAACTGAACATAGCCATCTGCGACTTCAGCATAGGTCCCTCACAAAAAAAAATAACTATTGCGCTATGAGTGACTTTGACTCTCCTTATAAAGTCAGGTGTCGGTGCCATCGACTATATATTGCACACTAAATATTTAAGTAATTATGTATTTATCTTTCACATTAAATACTGTATGCAACAGTAATAAAAAATTGCATATGATTGACACTAACAGACTAGTTAGTAATTTTTATTTGACTAAAAATAAATATTATATTTGTAATTATTTTAAGCGACAAATAGCAGTATCGCTATCTTATTTTTTTTCAGTAACAGCCAAGAACTTGGCTACAATAACTGCTCCTATTGAGCAATGTGCTTTTATAGATTTGACTGTCAGTAATTCTTGTACTGACAATATTATTGATATTTCTTTAAATTAATTTCTAAGACAAAAGAGAATTCCTCTCGCTTAGAAAACATTAGTAATACTGAAATAAATTTAAAGAGTCCACTTAGTACTAATCTACATAGTAAAAATGTAATTAAAGTAATGCATCAAAACATTCAAGGAATGTTAGGAAAGGACTTAGAAATTGAATTATTTATAAATTGTAATAATATAGATATATTTTGTGTAACAGAGCATTGGCTTAAAAATTATCAGATCATGCTTAATTTTAACAATCATCTAATAGCTAGTTCTTTTTGTCGTGAAAATGCAATACGTGGTGGCTCCTTAATTTTATTGAAAAAGAAAATTAAATTTAAAGAACGCAGAGATGTTGTGAATCTCTCAGTTGAACGAACGATTGAGATTGCTTGTGTGGAACTGGAGCATCTTGTTGTATTAAGCATTTATAGGCCCCCTTCAGCATTATATGATTGCTTTGAGGCTACCATGGATGAAGTTTTAAGGAAGATTTGTAAATTGGGCAAGAGTTTGATTATATGTGGTGATTTTAATATTAATTTATTGGAAAATTCTAGTTTATGTACTAAAATTATTAGCTTATTTCAATCATACAATCTCAAAAATATTTTTCTTGAGCCAACCAGAATAACTGCTAACTCTGCCACATGTATTGACAATATTTATACAGATCTTATTCTAAAATCGAAACAAGTTATCAATCAATTAGATTCTGACCACTGTGGACTAATAATCGCTGTCCCACATCAGTGTAAACATGAGGCAAAGAGAGACATCACTGTTATACCTAAAACTATAAATAGATTAGAACATTTTAAAAGTAACCTTTTTGATAAAATACCTTACTTAAAATACACAAATAATCCAAATAAATTTTACAATGATTTTTTTATTCTATTTTGCAAAGAATTCAATAATATCTTTGTGCAAAAAAGGATTTCAATTAATGATGTTGTTACTTTTAGTGAGTGGGCCACACCCGGAATATATAAAAGTAGAAAAAGACTTTTTGAACTTTATAATGAACGTAACTATAAAATGAGTGTAGAATTTTATGAATATGTAAAAAAATACTCTAAATTGTTTAAAATGGTTTGTCGCCAAGCAAAGTCAAGTTTTTTAAGTTCGAAAATTAAAAACAGTGCTGATAAAATTAAAATGACCTGGAGCATTATTAACGCTGAAACTGGACGAGTTAAACTTCGTGACAGTAACTATAGTTTAAATATAGGAACTAAAAGAATAACTTCAGATAGTGAGGTAGCTAAAGAGTTTGAAACCTTTTTTACCAATATTCCTATTTTATCAACAAATTTTTTAAACTCTTCCCCAACTGTAGCAGAATCCATCCTAAAAGAAAATGTTAAGGATAGTCAGACTCTTTTTAAATTTCGACAAATTGAATCGGTTAATATAATTAAGACTTTTAAAACATTAAATAAAAAGAAAACCGCGGACCTTTGGGGAAACTCCGTAGTTGTCACAGAATCAGTAATTGAAATAATAGCTCCAATTCTAGCTTGTATATTTAATGATTCTATTGAAGGTGGTGTTTTTCCTGATTTAATGAAACATAGCAAGATAACTCCTTTGTTTAAGTCTGGTATAACGTAAGTCTCTATAACTAAAAGAAGTCCGAATGGGTAGTAGGGAAAAAAAATTTGGACTATTCAAAAGAGCATATCTAATTGCCTACTTGAAATAAATATTTTGACTTTGACTTTGACTTTGACTATGTTAATAAGGCTCGTGCTCCTCGGGGTCGCATCTGAGCTATGGCAATGGCTTACGTTCGTTCTCGTCGCTGCATCTCGTTGAAGCCAATGCTGGGTGTTGATTTGAAGACATTACATTCTAAAGTGTAAATATTTCTTTACCCGTATAAATTGTAAACGCATATGGTAACAACATAATTTAGTGTAAATGTTATTATTATTACTCTTGATAAAGCTGATATAGCTGGTGTTGAAGGAGAAAAAATTGTACGATGCAAAAGAGCTATGAAGTCATATTTAGATAAAGTTAATTTAGATTTTGATTTTGCATTCCTTTCTATTCATGATGTTGTTGTAGTTTTGTTTGAATACATTATATTTAAATTAATAGTAATGACGCATAATTATTATAAGAACTAGCGGACCCGACAGACTTCGTCCTGTCAAAAAGATTTGTAAAGTGGCAGTTTTTTGTTCCTACTTGAAATGACATATGATGACATTAAATTTGTTTGACAGAACTAACGTCACTTTTTTGTCTTGCCAAAAGTTCAAATTGGCTTTTAAGTATTAATACAAATTGTTGGTATAAAAATATTGACTTTACACTTTTTCAAATTTTATTTTTTTATTTTCTCTACGTACAAACCTTCTCTGGACTTCTACGAATAATTCAAGACCAAAATTAGCCAAATCGGTAAAGGCATTGTTGAGTTATGCGCTTACCAACACATTTTGCGATTCATTTTTATATATAAGATTAGGAGAGTTATATCGGAGGATGACAACACCAGAGTATGTTTAGGCACCTCCATTTCTAACTACTTCAGCTGCAAAATAATAGTGTTATAGTGGGTAAGACTAGGGATGTTAAAAAATAATCGATGTTTCTTTTAATCGATTAATTCTTTCGTATAATCGATTTTCAATTACAAATCAATCGTTTTTTAATAAATCGATTCTTTTCCATTAATCTCACATATAGGTAAGACAGGTAGTGAAATCACCGGGTACTATGACTTGACATCTTATGGCAGATGCTGCCATAAGATGTCAATTTTCGTGGGGGTTGCAACTTTGCTTGCAAATCTCACAGGACCCACAAGTACTCAGAGATGTAACTTGTCTAACATACAATTATCTGAAATACTTTCCATTTATGTTTGCTAAAATACTTTCAGTAATCACTACATAGTATATATGTATGCTTAGATCTTTAAAACTACGCAACGGATTTTGATGCGTTTTTTTTACTAGATAGAGTGATTCTTAAGAAAGGTTTATATGTATAATACATGCATAATATAGTAGAGAAACATTCATAAATTTGAGGTTATTCAGTGTGATATCGCACACTGCGCTTGGTGGTAAAGTGAATTGTAGTGAAAAATCGCTGGGTCTCGTTGGATGCAGGTGGCAATGGATCGGCCGCGCTGGAAATCGACTGGAGAGGCCTATGTCCAGCAGTGGACGGCGATAGGTTGAGATGATGATCATTGTCTAATAACAATAAAGCTGTGAACGTTGTCTATGAGGACATTTTGTAGTAGGTATATTTACCTAAGAATTGCACCCGTGCGAAGCCGGGGCGGGGGGGGGGGGGTCGCTAGTAGATAATTAAATCTATTGCGGCATCTTATAATATACCCCCGTTCTGGAGGGCGGGAGCGTTAGTTCAAGCCGATAGGGTCCCAGGCCTTCCGCCCGACCAAAGGCTGCAGGTAGTGTTTAGTTGGTAGGCTGGCCTTCTGCTAGAGTCCAACATAACCACCCGCCGTAGACCGGTTGCGGGTGGTATCCGGTGCGAGGTCGTCCAAGCACCAGGGGGTTGTCATAGCGACCACTGTGGTGGCGCGCCCCCTATGAGGATTCACTACCATCCCCCGTGGGAAAAAAAAACATCTTATAATATTACAAGCAAACCGCCCCGGCTTTACCTTCCTTCCTTCCTTCCTTCCTTCCTTTCAAAGAAGCTTTTATAGATATAATGTGAACTTGTTTATATTGATTAAATTAAAAATTACACTATTGTAATCATTGAAAAATTGATATTACTGAACAAAACACGTGGGGTGCTTATGTTATTATTGTATGTATGTTATGTTATTATACAAATAAACCTTCCTCGTCAATTACTCTATTTATAAAAACTGCATCAAAATCTGATGCGTAGTATTAAAGATTTAAGCATACATAAGCAGATAGGTACAGAGAAAGCGACTTTGTTTTTGTCACGTCTGTATTTACCCGTAAATAAAAACAATTAAAAAAATGCTTTTTTTACACTAGTATATTTATCTATAAAATATTGATTAGATCCGTATTTTATATCTGCTATTTCAGAGACCATTATCTGAAATGCTTAATTTAAAAGTATTTTATATTCCAGATACTTGATTTAAGGTATTTTGTATATCACTGTATGTACTATAGGCGACTGAAATCACTTACCATGAGGCAGGCAGTCTATTTGTTTGTCAATATAATGCCATATAAAACACTTTTAAATTTAAATTTCATTACTAAAATTATTTTAAAGTACCTTGACCGCGAACTGAAGAGAAAAAATAACAAACTTCCGGTTCCATCAGGTTACGAAACAAAACCACGTCCAATTTAAATAAAAAATTCTAAAATTTTATTAATAACATTAAAATTTATGTACAAACGTATAAAAACCGTTACACAATATCACATTCACTGTCTATAGATTACACAACCGATGCGTTGTCACAACCTGTATGCATATCATAATTCATCTAGCCGACTGCTGATCGCCTGGTGACTACTGGTGACTACCGGTGACTGCTGGCTAGTTGTGACTACTTGCGGCTGGCTACTGCCGGCCGACCTGGTCGATCTGCGACTGCAAGTTGTTGATCACCTCAGATGGGACCTGGTCTCCAAGGATCTCGAACAAATTGATCCTCTGATTACCAGGAATCGACTCGTATGCTGCCAGCTCGATGCCTTCTTGAACCTGCAGGAAGAAGAAGTATGTATATAGTATACTAGCTGACCCGTGCCCACTTCGTTGGGCATAATATTAATAATCCTTTTTTAGTACAGAGTGCTATGTTTTAATGACTAACTGTAATATTAAAAAATCTACTTTTTGTAACTTAAATATAAAAGTTAGATATATGCTGTCGTTGTCTTTTTTTGTAGGCATTTTCAAGCTCCACATCTTTTCTCTAGAACTCAAAAATATATCTTTCATAGTTAAGGCAGCGTTCGTAAGAAACGCTTTCATTCGACCGTTTTTTCTCCGATTCACTTTGCAAAACGGACTACCACGTAAAACCCTATTTATTTTTCGGTTTTTAATATAACCTATGACACTCAGCAATAATGTGGCTTTCTATTGGTGAAAGAATTTTTAAAATCGGTTCAGTAGACCCTGAGATTACCCTTTACAATTTACAAACACACAAACTTTAC
Source organism: Scirpophaga incertulas (assembly GCA_036419045.1). NCBI lineage: Eukaryota > Metazoa > Arthropoda > Insecta > Lepidoptera > Crambidae > Scirpophaga > Scirpophaga incertulas. Next base: position 27,316,862 of record CM071635.1, on the reverse strand, counting down.
TTCTTTATAATCTAATATATATAAATCTCATGTCACAATGTTTGTGCTCAATGAACTCCTAAACTACTTAACCGATTATAATAAAATTCGCACACCATGTGCAGTTCGATCCAACTTGAGAGATAGGATAGTTTAAATCTCAAATTATCATCATCATCATCATCATCATCATCAATTTTAAAAATTCTTTCACCAATAGAAAGCCACATTATTGCGGAGTGTCATCATCATCATCATCATCATCATCAGCGGACGGCGCGCGATGGCTTCGGGTTTAATTCAGTTCGCTTTCGTGCTCGCTTCGGGGATTATTAATATTATGCCCAACGAAGTGGGCGCGGGTCAGCTAGTATTAGTATAGATAGTATAGATAACTATACTTTACAGAGGTAAAGAACAAATAACAGTTAAGGCAGTGCATTAATTAAATTGCGTCGTTGATGCTGTGCACGGCACTGATCTTCAAATCGTCGGTCCGGGGTCGATCTTACCATGTACCAATGTGTTTTTCGACTTTAATATATAAATTTTTCTGACGCTTGTACGGTGAATGATAAAATAGGGCCACAATCTTCAAGCCATGAGAGAGGGTATGAAAAGTCAATCAATTCACACCAGCGAGGCTGAATAAGGTCTGATCACCCTCATATCGTTAGCTCCTCGTTTGTGATGGATTCATATCCATGTATACTCATGTAGTCATGATGATAACAAATTAGATTAAAGAATGATATTGCAGTGAAATTAATGTGGACACACTATTGTTTTTATGAGGTTTGACAGATCTCACAGAATCACGTAGAAACTTTGTGTGCAGTCAATCAATTGGAACAAATTCATGAATATTTTTATGTGCTTTTCAGAAGATATAACGGTGATTTACATGTTATATTTTTTAATTCTTAATTTATTTTATGTAAATACTTATTATGACATTATCTCTTTATTATATTACAAGATTTTTTATAAACTTAGCCTAAATTGGCAAATTAGCATGGATAAACAGCGACGAATCAACGCGTGTTTCATCAAGCTCTCTGCATTTTCCAAACATAAGAGTTATTTATTTATTATTTTACGGATCAGCATCGCCGGAGTCGCGATGAAGCTATACCATTGGTGGTCCCCGCGACTTCCGGCAAAATGAAGAGAAGGAACACGGCGGAGGTGGGTGCAAGCCCCACACTCCCCCTCCTCCCCGCCCCCGGAGAAGGGGGAGGCATTTCCTCCGCCTCTATAAAAAAAAAGTATGCCCCTACCGAAAGGGTAGCCATCTTAGCATTTATAGGGTAAATACCCTGCGCTGGTTTACTTCTGGCAGTCTTAGTCATTGACACCAATTTATATATTACTAGCTTTCTGCCCGCGGCTTCGCCCGCGTGGATTTCGGGATTGGGTGTATAGAGGGTTAAGGGTCATAGCTTTTGCCCACGGCTACATATACGCGGAAGTCGGTTTATGGTGCGAAGATTTTATCGCGCTTCCCGTGGGACTATCCGTTTTTCCGAGATAAAAAATGCCGCAAAACTCCTCAAGAATCACTCTATCTATTGATGAAAACCGCATAAAAATCTGTGCAGTAGTTTTTGAGCGAAGCCTTTATTGCGCATCCCGTGGGATCTGTCGATTTTTCCGGGATAAAAAGTAGCCTATGTTACTCGGGGAGAATGTAGCTTTCCAAAGGTGAAAGAATTTTTGAAATCGGTCCAGTAGTTTAAGCGTGAAGAGGTAACAAACAAACAAACAAATAAACAAACAAACAAACAAACAAACACACTTTCGCATTTATAATATTAGTTGGGATTAGATTGATAAGTGGTATTCACTTACCCCTGAATTATATAAAAAAACATGGCACGTACTGCGTACTTTACACTAAGAGTTTAGTACTCTTTACTGTTCTGGATGTCACATACTTCTTACCTTCTGGATCTCAGCGTCCTTCGGGATGAGAAAGGTGCTCTGTGCCTGTTTAATGGCTTCTTTGGTGAAGGCTGCACCCTCACGCTGCGGAGCCGCTGCCGCCACCGCCACCAATACCAACAGGCACACGATTGAAGGCTGCATCGTGGAGACTGGATCCGTATGCTATGCTTTAAGGACAACAAACAAACAGGTCAGATGGTCTAATTGTCTTATTCGAGCAATAATTTTAGTTTCTATATATATATAAGCCTTTCACATCTTTGAGAGGTGCCAGTGTTGCAATGCTGTACGTTTAACACAGAGAACACATTTAATTACTTCTGAACTTAATTGTATGAATCACTTTAGTAGTTAGGAAAGATTATCTTTGGTGTAAGATTGTCACTTGTACCACTCGCGTATCTATCCTCGGTTACATAACGAGGTTATCATTCGGATGCAATCCGTTGGCAGCGCTTTTGCCACAAGCACTTGGTGATGTCCCGGCTCACCTGTAAAGCTTGCAGGAGTGCGGCGCGCGCGCCCACGGCCGGCTCATATAGCCGCGCGGCCGCCTAGCGCCCCCCCGCGCTACACTTTCACCGGCGCCTGCGCAACCGTCCTGATCATCTACGGAGCCACGAGACTGATACATCTTAACTTCTTATCGCTAACGCGAGCCCATTGAAGGCAATAAAATACGTGTGTTATGTAATAATTGGATCGTTACATTCTCTTGCTAAGCAAATTGATACCTTTCAGACAATATGTTCTTGTAGCCACTTTAATATTTAATTTGACTTTTTATATATTATTCGAAATAATAATCCTGCGCAGATGACGTCCAGGCACCATCTAGTTGTGAAATAAAAGTTTCTAAATAAGTTCAATGTAAAGGAAGACTTAAAAAGCACTTATTGACGTCTAAACTATCTTAAGATTACAGACTCTATGATTATTCAGGATAATTATTACACGATAAAGTGACCGTTATATATTAGTCTTATTTAAGACTGTATTATAGGCACTACGTCTTCCATCCAAATTAGCAGTACATGTATTTATATTCTACCTAAATGGTATTCAAATAACTCACGCGGAAATATGTTCTTGCAGATTCCTGTCATTTGCAGATTAGTGCAGGACGAACAATGCAAGGTCGTTGGAACCACTATGCACCTTAAAAGCATAATTTAGATCTACGCAATGTAACCGAAAAAAATAATAACTCCTGAAATAATTGCTTTGAAAGATTAACACATTTTCAACACCGTAGTCTATGTAATTATAGCTATCTCTGAATTGGCTAATAGTTGGGACAACTGGTACATTAATATATAACTGCTTAACGATTAAATGTTATGAAATTACGGTAGATTAACTATATAGAAACACAAAAATATATATTTTTAGAAATTAACAATTTCGAACAACAAAACCTTAGACGTGAATAATTGCCGTAAAACTCGTCTGATACGGGAAAAGCACCTTTCAGTCTGTTCACATTAGGTTGCTGAATAGCGAAACTTTTTAAAGTATGCGAAATTATATAATTCGAAAAGACCACGAGATTCTAATTGCTATGGCCATAAATGTTTAGTCTGAAACAAAAGTAAATTACCGCTGCCACATATATTATTTATATTTTTTTCTATTTTACCAGCACACTAAGATACGTTACTCGTTACAAATTAATAGATTTCTTTGAACTCGAGCTTGTACAAAAGTATTTATTCAATAAATCGTGTTCCTTAAATGGTTTGTTATGTACATATTTTTATATAACTATTTTGTCACGTATAAAAGAGTGTTTTAAAATCGGAAAATAATCAAAATCAAAATTGACTTTCTTGAAATATAACTTTATAGAATGCTTTTGAATCGTCCAAATAAGGGACACAAACCATTCATGCTTGTCGAGACCTGAAAACCGAATGCTTTTCGAATTAGCTAACTCCAAAATAAAAGCAACAACTCTCAATTGACAACCCTAGTCAGCTATTAACACAAAATATATTCGCAATGGCGCTGAATAGATTGCTGCATAGTATTCCTTATATGCTGATCTAGGGTTGTCGATCCTTAAAACACATTAAGTTAGTTTGTATGGCAAAAAAGTAACTTAATAGTTGATTAGATATTTTCTCTACTGAATCTTTACATTACTTTTATATCGCGCTGGCGCTGATCTACACGTTGCTCAAGTAACGTTAAAAAGTATACAATATGAAAGAAAGAAAGAAAAATCTTTATTTATGTGTCTTATAATACAATAATACTTATAACTAATGAATAACACATAACAAAAAAAAAAACACTAAATAGGTCTCCGCTCAGTATTACGTCTGGACACTCGAAAAGTGTCCAAACACTGGTATTCTGCGGAATCCTTGTGTAAAACGTGAAGCTCTGTGCAAACCAACAGCAGCAAAAACTAAACTTAAATCTGTACAAAAACTAATTCTCATGAAAACAAAAAATCAAATAGAAAAAACTAACTCTAAAATCTAAACAAAACCAAATACCCTTAGGAACAAAAAAATTTTAAAACTAAAACTAAATACAGGTTTATACCAACCCAGACTCTTGCCCGGCGAGGGTCATTTGAAATTTGTGTATCATAATACCACGTAGGTACCACTTACTAATCAGAACAGAAAACAATATTAATCCTAAAACACTTATAAAATTAAAATTAACTCACCAACCAAACTCAAAAACAAATATAAAGAATTATAGCAAAGAAATAGAGATAAATAAAGCAATGTTCAGATCGCCGATTTTGAAGCCCGACACGGCAATCGATACACACGTATTCTTTTAAGATATTGAACACATAGAAGAGCTCTCCAGTTCCAAGTTACGAAATGTGTTTAATTGCCGTCGAGACCTCGCCGCTGGAGGACCCAGTGACCTTGTGATCAATGTAAGAATTAATTTTGTCTTGGAGTACTCGCGAGATTGAAGGGCACTTACAATACGGTGTTTCTGTAATAACTTACGTTTTCTTGTTGGTTCAAACAGTGTTGTTGGTTGAAACAGTATACTTCTAACGAGCTCCGTAGTCGAGTGGTTGTTATACCGGTTTCATCATCTCTGAGGTCCTGGGTTCGAGTCCCGGTGAGGGCAGATATTTGCGTGATGAATGCGAGCATTTGTACCTAAGTCATGGTTGTTACAATATATTTCTACCAAATCTACCAAATATATAACTAGCGACCCGCCCCGGCTTCACACGGGTTAAATGCTTTTGTAAATAGTAGCACGTCTCAAATGTTTTTAAATAAATAATTTATCTAAAAAAACAATGACCGTATTGTGAATCAAAACCATCCTCAAACCCCCTGGAATACACGCAAAAAAAAATCATAAAAATCGGTCCAGCCGCTTAGGAGGAGGAAATTTATATATATAAAGATACCTACTACAAAATGTCCTTATTAGCGATGTGCCGGATATCCGTATACGTATCCATATCCGCGGATATCCGAGGCAGAAGAAAGATCCGTATCCGTGTCCGTATCCGTTACTTATTGGCGGATCTCTTACGGATCTATAGGTACCTTATTAGCGACGTGCCGGATATCCGTATACGTATCCATATCCGCGGATATCCGAGGCAGAAGAAAGATCCGTATCCGTGTCCGTATCCGTTACTTATTGGCGGATATTCTGTATTGAGTTGATTGTTGGCTCTTGGTGGAACTTATTATACATGTTGAATAAAACTCTTGTACTGTTCCACTAATTTTAATTATTATTGACCTGACCGGTTTCGCTTTACAGCATTTTCAAAGGTGTTAAAGTACACAGCTGTTCGTGTTTACGCTTCTATCTAAAAATTAAATTATAAATTCTATCTAAAAATTAAAAGCTGTGTACTTTAACACCTTTGAAAATGCTGTAAAGCGAAACCGGTCAGGTCAATAATAATTAAAATTAGTGGAACAGTACAAGAGTTTTATTCAACATGAATTATTAGCGGATCTCTTACGGATCTATTACCTTAATTATTTTAAAATTATAGATAACTATCATTAATACTCTTCGCAGCGAATGCGATAAAAGACATTTTATGGCTAATTTTACACCTTCGGTTGGTTTTAATAAGAATTTCTGAAGATTTCTATAGTAATCTAGTACTAAACATAGCCTATGTTACTCAGTTATAATGTAGCTTTCTAATGAAAAAAGAATTATTAAAATCGGTCCAGTACTTTTTTGAGTTTATTCGTTACATACAAAAATATAAATCTTTCCTCTTTATAATATTAATGTAGATATAATTATGTATGTATGTCTATCCGTTAACAAGCCTTACAGAGCTTACTTTGGGCTAGGTTAATTGGTGTAAGTATAAAAAATATTTATTTATTATTTATTCTAACACTGTTTCGAATTTTATTCTACACAATAAAGCTGTCATATTATATAATCGACTTATATATAACAAAAATATGCTTAAACGATTTAAAAGATCACTTATTTGATATGGTTTCGTGAGAATGACAGAATAATTCTTTTTTTTTCTCCCGCAGTCTTGTGACGGTCATTGGATACCACTAAAGATACGGAGTTGTATTAAATTCGATGACAAGCTTCCAATCCAAACAAATGCTGCCTTATGATCAGACTTATAGCAAATTATACACATCAGTAATTTTCAGTACCTCTTTAGAAGAGAGAACCACTGTTACTAGGAAAGTTGTAGACATGACCGTGGATAGGCGTATAGGAAGAGAGAGACGCGTCTTCAAAACGCTGGCATCACTAGAAATTTAATGCTTTTGATCACCCATCCAAGTCTTGACCACAACGAACATTGCTTGACTTTAGTTTTCGTTTCTCATCGCACTTAGAAATTTGCGTATATTCATTTATGCAACATTTCGAATTAATTAATTATGTCTAGTATCTGCTGCGTGTTTTAATTTATATCTATAAAAGTGAAATGCCTCATTCATAAACAATAAATCTCGCAAAGATTTTAGTAAACAAACTAATAATGTGCGTCATAATATTTATTAAACTGGTTGCTAATAATAAATAATCATCAACAAAAATTGATTATTTAACGATATACAATGTGTTAAATAAAAAAAATAAGCAGTGTGATTGACAGTACTGATCTATCAGTTTCCGCTGACATCTAACTCCTAACTGCATATTAGAGTTTTGAGGACTAAAAACATATTTTTTCTAACATTTAACTTATTTTTTTTAAATAAGATCTGCTGTGCAATTTTTGTTTATTAATATATTAATGAAATAAGAAGGTATGTTCACAATAATATCTGCTATTTTAGCGAAAAGACATTTCCTTGCATTCAAAAAATAATTATTTCAAGTTTTACTATCAGATAAAATTTAGCAAATTAGTCCAAGAACTCAATGACTATAAAAGCGTGGGGTGTTCGAAATTAAACATTACTCATTTAATGGTCTTAACATTTACACCCCACGCTTTTATAGTCATTGAGTTCTTGGACTAATTTGCTAAATTTTATAGACAAATTTTTGAGTTACATTTCTTTTTGTCATCAGAAATTTTTCTTGATATGTACCCAAATTTTCTAAAAGCGTGACTTTATTTTTATTTTCAAGTTTTTAGATCGGTTTTTAGTCTTTTTAATAAAAGCGTGTTTTTTAAAAAGTTTTTTTTAATTTTTTTTTATTTACTACTTTTTAGATCAAATGTTTTTTCAAACGTTTTTTAGTCTTTGCGTAAAAAGCGTGTTTTTTAAAAAGTTTTTTTTAATTTTTTTTTATTTACTACTTTTTAGTCTCGTGATTATTATAACAAACATAAAGAAATGTACATAATTGTTCAGAAAATGTAGTATTAGAATTAAACATATGCATTATATCAAATTCTATCTGTTTGCTTCATTGAACCAATTCTCATATTAAAAAGTTTTTAATTTATTACAACATAATTATGTATTTTTATGATTCGAAAATGATTGAATATTGTATTGTCATCTAGAATACACATGTAAAAAAAAATTGAGCTCGATTGGAGCAGTAGAAGTGGTCGAAAAATCGATTACAAGATTTGATCATGACAAACAAACAAACAAACAAACGGACAGAGTAAGTCAATAAAAAGCGTGTAAAAATAGTATTAAAGTATGTATATGTGTGAGTGCGTGTGTGCGTGTGTGTGCGGGTGTACGTGTGTGTGTATGTACGTGTGTGTGTGTGTGTGTGTGAGTGATAGCTGTATTCGGTTTATATAAACTTAGGCTGAAATCAATTTCTCGGTGTCCTTATATGAGAGGGTCCATTAGTGAGGAACCATTTAGTGACCAATAATTGCATCCATCCATCGCCGATCCAGCATCTCCACAGATAAGTAGACATACCCACAATTTAACAATATTTATAGTCATGCTCGGAGCGCTTCTTCAATGCAGCATCTATCCATACCAATCCGCTCATAAAAAACCGTCCGGCAGCATTCGTCTCCCTAAAAACGCGCTATCCGACCCGCCTAATCTAATCTCCTCAAAGCTAAATCAACTACTCGAGGCGACTTCTGCGTCGCCGAACAGCTCATGCATGTAAGTAACTTATGGCCGTTTTCACCAACCTTGTCTTAGCTTAGGCGACTCCTAAGTGACATGCTGTCACTGTTTGTAGTAACCAAAAAGAGTGAGACAGCATGTCTCTTAGGAGTCGCCTAAGCAAGGACAAAGTTGGTGAAAACGGCCATTACACACACAACACTTGTAGTTAGATTAGCTTTTTATTAAGTAGCACTTATTTTGTTAAGGAACTTTCTTTTTATTAAGGAACTTTCTTTTTATTAAGGTACTACTCTGGCTACTCTGGCAACCGATTCATCTAAGAGCGTATGCACTCTCCTGAGGCTGCGCTATGCACCGTCTCCCGCTCTGGAGGGCGGGCGTTTTAGTTCAAAACCGAGAAGGTTCCAGACCTTTTGCCTGACAAAAGGCTGTAGGTGGAGTGTAAGGTCATCATCCCCCGTGGCAAAAAAATGAGATTTATCAAAATAAAATGTGATAGCTACACTGTTACGTTTGTGTCTGCATGTGTGTATATGAATTGTGCATTATCTGTATACAAAATAAAATCATATAAATGAACATACAAAGTTAAATAAATTGAAAAGGATACATAACAACAAAAAAATACTCACTTTATGGGGAACATTATTCATATCTAAGTCTAGTCTTTTTTTCTTTCTTATATATAAAAATGAATCGCAAAATGTGTTGGTAAGCTCATAACTCAACAACGCCTGGACCAATTTGGCCAATTCTTTTTCGTTAATGTTCGTTGAAGTTCAAGGAGGGTTTTTTACAATGAGGAAAATTCGAATAATTATCGGAAATACCCTAAAAACAACGCACAATGGCCCAATCGTGAGGCTAAGTGCGGTGGAGCCCAGCCAAACTAACTAACTACCCTAAAAACAGCCCTTTTATTTTCCCATGCAAACGTTTTCTAACTAAAACGTACAGTCGAATTGAGCTTTATTGTTATTGTATAAAGTTCATATTGCAAGTACTCACTGTTGTCTAAGCAATGAAGGTGTGTTCCTAACATCAAAGAGTCAATTTGCGCTTTGTTAACGCTACATATAGTTGAAATTCAATCATATCTATCAAAACAGTGTGCGTGCGTGCGTTGGAGCACAGAATACATCGTTGGAGGATTTAATTTCACGTTCCAAAATTGAATAGCCACAAAATGTAATAGGTCATTTATGGCCGTTTTCACCAACCGACGACGACTCCTAAGTGACATGCTGTCACTGTTTGTATTAACCAAAAAGAGTGAGACAGCATGTCTCTTAGGAGTCGCCTAAGCTAAGACAAAGTTGGTGAAAACGGCCATTAGACTTTTTTTGCGATTTGGTTGGCTATGCGACATCTATACTAATATTATAAAGAAGTAAAGTTTGTGTGTTTGTAAATTGTAAAGGGTAATCTCGGGGTCTACTGAACCGATTTTAAAATTTTTTTCACCAATAGAAAGACACAGTGTTGCTGAGTGTCACAGGTTATATTAAAATCCGAAAAATAAAAAGGCTTTTACGTGGTAGTCCGTTTTGCAAAGTAAATGGGTGAAAAAACGGGTACGGAGCGTACGGAGCGCGATGGCTTCGGGTTTAATTCGGTTCGCGTTCGTGCTCGCTTCGGGGATATTAGTATTATGCCCAACGAAGTGGGCACGGGTTAGCTAGTTATCTATAAACTAATTAGGAACAAAAACTGCCACTGTACAAATCTTTTTGACAGGACAAAGTCTGTGTTTGTAAATAAAAATTTAACACGATTATTTTTATTTGACTTAACTGAAAAATTGTTAATTGTCAAACAGTGCAATGTTTCATACATACATACATACATATATGTCACGACTTGTTCCCAATGGGGTAGGCAGAGACCACCTCTCTCCACTTGCTACGATCCTGGCACACTTCTCTTGCTTCCTCCACTTTCATGAGCGTATTCATGCATGCTCGTCGGTTGCGAGTACTCACTGTTTCAGACAGTGTTTATTTACAAAGTCAGTAATTATATTCTTCTTTCTCCTGTTCCTAATTTTTTCTTCCTTTTCCATTCTCCTCTATCACTCGTCATTTCGACACTCACTCCCTACTTTAACACATTATCTCTCCCTACATGCCCATTCATTTTCATTCCAATAACTTTCCTAGTTCAAAAAGAATAGTTCTTGACAACGGGCTTCCACGATGTAACATGCCGTGGCGGTCTGAGTCCGGCAAGGTCAGGAGCAAGGCTGACTCTGCCGTCATCATGCGAAATCCTTGTAAAATTGGCACGTGGAATGTCAAAACAATGCTGGATCCAGGTAAATTAGAACAAGTGAAGATAGAAATGGAAAGATTAGAAATAGATATACTAGGATTATGTGAAATAAGATGGGAAGGGAGCGGAGATTATTGGAGTGGTCGTCATAGGGTTATTTACACAGGAGGAGAAAAACAAGGATCGAATGGCACTGCTATTATATTAAATAAAAAATTGGGAGAACAGCTAGAGAATACGATTCACCACAGTGATAGAATAACGGCAATTAAAATTAAATCAAATCCAACAAACTTAATTATAGTACAAGTGTATATGCCAACCAGTAGCTACCCTGACGAAGAAATAGAAGAATTATATAATGAAATAGATGTGATACTAGATATAGTTAAAGATACAGATAATTTAATTGTAATGGGGGATTTTAACGCTGTAGTGGGAGAAGGGGGTGAAGAAGATAATATAGGGAATTTTGGTCTAGGTAAAAGAAATAAAAGAGGGGAAAGGCTAATACAATTCTGCAAGGAAAATGATTTGATAATTGCAAACACACTATTCCAACAACCAAAAAGAAGACTATATACATGGAAGATGCCAGGAGATATTGGAAGATATCAAATTGATTATATTATTATAAAGAAGAAACATCGAAACCAATTAAAAATATGTAAAACCTTACCAGGAGCAGATGTTAACTCGGACCACAATTTACTTATTAGTCTACATAATTTTAAGGTAAATAAAATTAGAAAGAAATGTAAGCCAAAGAAGTTGGATCTCAGTAAGCTAAGAGATATACAGTGCAATAACAGAGCTCAATATAATAATATGATAGGTGCTACGTTAGAACAATATAAAAATAGTATAAAAAATATAAATAATATTAGTATAGAAGATAAATGGAATAAACTAAGAGATATTTTTATTAGCAGTGCAGAGAAAACCCTCCAGAAAGAAAAACTTATACCCCGTAAAAAATGGTTAACTAAAGAGATAGCAGAATTAATGTTAGAAAGAAGAAAATTTCGAAACAAAAGAGATGATAATAGTAAAGACAAATATAGAAAATTAACCAATATAATCACTGTAAAATGTAGAGAAGCTAAAATTACCGATGTCGAAACCACATGCAATAAAATAGAAGAGTTAATCAAAAAAGGTAAAATGAATCAAGCATATAATATAATACGACAGTTAAATATAAAACATAAAAGAAAAAGTACTGCTATCCTAAATGAAGAAGGTAGGATACTGGTAGATAATAAGGATATAGTAAACAGATGGAAGATGTACATGGAAGACTTATATGATGGAGATGGACTAACGGAACAGGACATAGAAGCTGAGGATGGTATTGTGGGTGATAGTATGGGCCCAAATATACTGCGGGGAGAATATGAAAAAGCATTGGACAGTATAAAGAACGGAAAAGCAGCAGGACCTGATGGCTTATTTATAGAAATGATTAAAAATACAGATTGTGAATCAATGCAAACAGAAATCTTAACTACTATACAAGAAATTTATAAACACGGAATACTACCAAAAGATTTTCTCGTTAGTAGAACAGTAACTCTTCCAAAGAAAGCCAACACACTTAAATGCGAAGAACACAGAACTTTAAGTTTAATATCCCAAGCCAGTAAAATTTTAATAAAAATCATACAAAATAGAATTAAACAAAAATGTGAATTATACCTGGGGCCAGACCAATTTGGGTTCAGGGAAAAAAGAGGCACCAGAGAAGCAATACTTGCATTAAGAATGTTAGCCGATCGCCGTTTGGAATATGATTTGGATACATATGTAGCTTTCATAGATTTGGAGAAGGCCTTTGATAAAGTAAATTGGAAAAATATGATGAATATTCTGAAGGAAACAGGCTTAGACTACCGAGATAGACGGATTATATATAACCTATATAGGGACCAAGAAACAGTCATAGAAGTCGGAATGGAAAAGACTAGAGCAAAGATAAAACAAGGAGTAAGACAGGGCTGTCCACTTTCGCCTTTAATTTTTAATATATATATAGAACATGCTATAAAAAAGATAAGCGATTCAAATAAAGGAGGTGTAACAATTAATGGTAAAAACATAAAATTCATTCGATTTGCAGACGACATAGCAGTAGTAGCAGAAAACAAAATAGAATTAGAAGCATTAGTGACACACATAGAAAACATTTTTACAGAATATGGCCTTAAAATCAACACTAAGAAAACCAAAACACTTATAATTTCAAAACGAATAGTAAATAACCCAATCACATTAAATAATACACGAAAAATAGAGCAAGTAAAAACTTTTAAGTATTTGGGCAGCATTATTACAAACGACTCTAGATGTACACCGGATATCGTGGCTAGAATAGCGATGGCGAAGGGAGCCTTTAATAGCAAAAAGCATTTATTGAGTTCGCGAATTTCACGCCATACACGGAAAAAGTTAATTAAGGTGTATGTTTGGAGTGTAGCACTGTATGGATGCGAAACGTGGACAATGACGCAAAAAGATAGAAAACGACTGGAGGCCTTTGAAATGTGGTGCTGGAGAAGGATGGAAAGAGTAAGCTGGACTGAAAGGAAAACGAATGAAGAAGTTTTAAGTATAGTAAAGGAGAAGAGAAATATATTAAGGACTATCGAAAACAGAAGAGGGAAAATGTTGGGACACTGATAAGACATGACAATTTTCTTAAGACCATCATAGAAGGAAAGATAGAAGCGAAGAGGAAGAGAGGAAGACCAAGAAGAACCTACATGCAGCAAGTGAAGGAGAAAATAGTTGTCATGTCTTATCAGGAAGTCAAAAGGATGGCGGAATGCCGAGATAGATGGAGGGTGCTCCACCGACAAGAGCCCAGCTCTTAAATTGAAATAAAATAAAAACTTTCCTAGTAACATAACCGTTCTCTCTTCTAAATACGTGACTATACTTTATTCGACGAGAGTCTCTTTACTCTGTATCAATAATATTAGCTTTCATACTTCCCTTATATATTCATCCGTCACTCAATCCTTTCTACGTTACATTAACATTATTTTTCAATTTATTGCTGCCGATTTACTAGCATTGATTCGGAATAATTAACACATTACACGACGAGACGCGTCATGTGGGAGAAAGCTATCGAAGAAATCAAACAAATCGCATGCAAAACATTTGCTTTTTAATTTAGTCCATGCCAAAAACAGACACGACGCCACGACTGAAGCCAAACCGAGTCGGCGTTCATGGCAGTGTCGATGTACCAAAAATCCTATTTTGGAAGCATGTTTTGATTAGATAAATGATAGTTTCTATTTGTGTATTTTTAACAAAATTAAATGAATCCCATATTATGGAAGCACTTTAGAGTTGATTTTTCAATGGTGGACATTCCGACGGACAGATCAACAAGTTTTCCAGACCTCTTTAGAGATGGCGTTATCTTTGCAAATCATAGAAAAAAGATTAGAAATAGATTAAGGTTATCATTAATTCTGTGATTTTCCTATGTATTCTTGTTTGTTTCTTTAAATGTATTTTGGAAAGATTAATAACTTGTGATGCAACCAACTGTATTAAAACTACACACTAAGTGCTAATATTGCTTATCATAACTAGAGACCGGATAATCGGATGCATATTTACCTAAAGTTAGTTTAAAGCAAAGTATGGAAACGGCTTTTTATTGTTTTGTTAAATAAAATTTTTCACCATTTCTGTTTTTTTATTCAATTATTTAATTGATTATTGTTTTAGTCAAACTAGCTCACTACTTTCGTATAACACTCTTCATGTAATAAATCGTACATTCATAAATCGCACGGGGAACTGAAACTAAACTTCATGTAAATACGTATGCATAGTTGTATAAATGAACCCGGAGTCTCGGTCTTTTGAAAATAAATACCACGTGCTAATTTAGTAATTTTCAAACAATATCACTACGTTTTTGCAGTCCCGTATTTTCCCGGGATTTTTATTTAACGAAATGTATTTTAAAAAGCCGCTTCCATAATTTGTGAGCCAAAAATTAACTTTGGGTAAATATGCATCCGATTATCCGATCTCTAGTCATAACTTATCTAGCGTATGTTCTAGTGTAATTTTTTATGTTATGTAACGGTCGCTATATGTATACTTACTAATAGTTGATAAAGAATGAAAATATGTAATATGTATAAAATGTTTATGCTCTCAAACACATTTAGGTTAAAAACACATTTGCTTGAGTTGCAGTTGCAAAGGTTGGACTGCTGTTATGTACTGTTATGGACTGCTGTTATGTACTGTTATGGACTGCTGTTATGTACTGTTATAGACTGCTGTTATGTACTGTTATGGACTGCTGTTATGTACTGTTATGGACTGCTGTTATGTACTGTTATGGACTGCTGTTATGTACTGTTATAGACTGCTGTTATGTACTGTTATGGACTGCTGTTATGTACTGTTATGGACTGCTGTTATGTACTGTTATGGACTGCTGTTATGTACTGCTTGTCTTTTTAATACTGTGTTTGTAATTTTGTATTCCTTGTTATTTTTATTGTTACATTTAATCAGTACTCGGCGTATGTGTTTGTAAATGTCATCTTTGTCTTATTTTTTCTAAATTTATTGGTTTGAAATTTGCACTACGGTCCATATTGTCCTCGTAATTTTCTTGTTGTGTTGTTTTCGTGCCTGATGTCACTACTGTGGTAAGTAGAATACCAGTGCAGCAGGCCTTGCCTGCTGCTTATACTGAGCTTGCCACAGGTATGGTATCATGCTTTTTTTTCCCACGTGGGATGGTAGTGAATCCTCATAGGGGGCGCGCCACCACAGTGGTCGCTATGACAACCCCCTGGTGCTCGGACGACCTCGCACCGGATACCACCCGCAACCGGTCTAGCAGAAGGCCAGCCTACCAACTAAACACTACCTACAGCAGGAGTTCCCAACCAGGGGGGCATGCCCCCCTTGGGGGGCGTAGTGGAATACCAGGGGGGGCGTAATCGAGTACTTAAGCGCAATACACACTAACCCAGAAGCGACCTACTGGTACAGAAGATGCAAGCTCAAGTATCTCATTAGTATTTAATAATTAAAATAAAACTAGGATATTTACCTAAAGTAAAAGTAATTAATGGTTTTCAAGTGTAGATACATATATCTTCTCTTATTCTTAAAACATAAATATCTACAAATATCTGTATTTTAATTTTAGCTCAAAGAAATAATTTAGTTGTAAAAAAAAATAATGTGTTTTTAATGTTTTTAAACTTAAGGGGCATGAGAATGATATTATTTTTGAATTGGGTAGGCTCAGTGAAAAAGGTTGGGAAACCCTGACCTACAGCCTTTGGTCGGGCGGAAGGCCTGTTACCCTATCGGCTTGAACTAATGCTCCCGCCCTCCAGAACGGGGGCGGTGCAATGGTATCATGCAGCGATACAGATCATTATTGTACAGATCAATAACTCACAGTCGTCATATTATAGTATAGTACAGGTATCACTTAACATACATGTGTATACACATCCATACTTCCACGCCTCCCACGCACACACATACACACACACACACATACTACACTCACACACTGCTGCTTAATTTTAATTTTATCTCATGTTATTATACTTTATGTATCTTAATTAGGTTACCACCTGAATCCAACTTTATTGTAAAATAGTAATGTTTCGTCTTGTAGTGATTAGCACATTAAAGGTAACTCACTGCTCGGTCCCCTAGATACAAGCTGAAGCTTAATTAGGGGCACATTGAACTTAAAACTTTGATGATAAGACAGACTTGAGTACTAGTGTGATAAGTTACATGAGAATATATTATGAGAATATTGTATGTTTGTTTTTGTCTCGTTGTGTGGTCCATCAATACATGTATTTCTTTCTTGTTTTCTATTTCAAAATTACATGATATTAAAAAAGGGGTTATAAAATTTCGTAGATTATGTGAAATATATTTTATAATAATAATAAATTCTGCTTATTTACATTGTTTTACATATACGGGACGGGATGAAAATATTTACTTATTATTGATTCGCAAAAAAGCAACATAATTTCAGCTTATCTTGGGACGACAACTGTCAAACTATTATATTGATTCCTTGACAAAACTTTGCTAGTATAAAAAGTGATATGGTAAATTAGTGGCAGTAACTAATAGTAGATTGTTAACCGAGGGTGGAAAGAATCAATTCCCGAGGTATTTAGACGCCCAAGCCTAGCGAAGGCGGCTATAGTCCGAGAAGGAATTGATTCTTTTACCCGTGTTAAACACTCTACTTTTCACTTCGAATATACGAGGAAAATAAAACATTGGTTGTTTATTTAATCTATTTATTGATAATATATTATGATAATATCAGTAGACCATCAGTAGGCAGAACACAATTTGCCTCGTCTTTAATTGAATCTGGTGTCAATATTTCGGAATCGTTTGAACTCATTTTTAAAATTAAAATCTTAATTAGTATAAGAGAGTATTTGAATTTTTTCAAATTCCGTCACAGATATATATAATAAAATTCACAATCCCGCCAATTTATGTCGACTGTTTAAATTTTAAACATGGAACTCACCGCGTGTTTGTTGCGGCTTATTCCGCTGGAATAGTTTGCGCTAAGTTCACACTGGCTGTTTAGAAACTCACATGCCGCAGCATTTTTTTTATAGTTCACAGCTGACAGTTCGTAGCTGAGATTCGTAGTTCTATTTTTAAAGTTCATTCCGACCCTTGGGTGGGAAGTAAATTGTATGAGTTTTTCCCTCCCTATGTCGGGAAGCAGCATTTTCCACCCAATAATCAGATCAAAACAACATAACTTTCCGAGTATGAGAAATGAAAAATAACTTTCAACTTACTAACGGGGAACTTTAAATTATTTTATTCACCTTATATCCATTAATTTACTTCCTTTCAGTATCTATACTTAAAATAAATCTGTAGAGAGGTCAATTCTGTACATGAAACATATTTCCAAAATAACTATCAGAGGGTAATTAGAGATCGATACTGATGCCAAAAATGCAATCAGTAAAATGTTTGTCTGTCAGTCTGTATAACCGTTATAGAAACAAAAACTACTCAACGGATTTAACGAAACTTGGAACAATTATTTTTCATACTCCTGAGCTGGTTATAGTATACTTTTCATCACGGTACAATCAATAGGAGCAGAGTGGTGAAGGGAAATATTGGGAAAACGGAAGAAGTTACTCCAGTTTTTAAGCTTCCATCGCGTGTGCAACCTCAATGGTTAAAGCTACACAGAAATCATGTAAGACGGAAATGTTCTTCTTAAAATTATATAAATAATATCTCACCACAGCAAGTCACCTCAGCAAGTCAAGAACAGAGCGAAGCGGTACTTCACGCCCAGTCAGCGTCTGATGCTTTATAAAGCTCAAATATGGCCGCTTATGGAGTACTGCTCTCACCTCTGAGCTGGAGCTCCCAAATATCAACTCGACCCTCTTGACTCCCTGCAAAGGCGTGCTTTCCGTATCATCGGTGATCCCAATATTACGGCCTCAACAGAGACCTTGGAGCAGCGGAGAGACTTTGGCACTCTGTGTGTACTTTATAGGCTCTTTAACGGAGAGTGCTCTGAGGAACTATTTGCAATGGTGCCTTCGTCACCTTTTTACCATCGCACCACCCGCCACCGCAGTAGAGTTCATCCATATCACCTGGAACCGATCTTGTCTAATACAGTTCGGTTTCAGCGTTCATTCCTTCCGCGTACATGCAAACTCTGGAATGACTCCCAGCTGCGGTGTTTCCTGAGCGCTACGATATGTCTAACTTCAAACTGGCACTGCAGATGTCCATGAGCGATGGTTACCACTTACCATCAGGTGGGCCATTTGCTCGTCTGCCACCGTACGGAATAAAAAAATAAAGTCTATCTTTTATGGTAGACTCACAATAACACATGTAACTCCCGATAGCTTAGCAGTCGAGGCTTTCTGATTATATTTGTCTACTCTTACGTTTATAACACTCAATCATTAAAAATGCTACCTAAAATTACGATTCCACGCGGAAAAAGTCGTGGGCACATCATATTATCGCAATTAATAAAATAATTCCATATAATATCTAAATATATTCCACAATACAAAACATCTCTTATTGATTATATCTTGACACACAAAATTTTCAACGACATCTCATTTTGATTTTATACCCACAATAAAAACAAAATATTAAGTCTCCAACTAAAATAAATGTCGCTCAACCAATCAGCGCAAACTCATAAGCTACGGGGTTATAGCTACTTGTTATAACAGGTAACAATACATAGATGCCTTGGCTGTTACGAAACATGACAAAACGCCAATTAGGACCAGTGATAGATGATCGCAGCGCAACCTTTCCCCGGCGCCCGCGGTCGCCCGTATGACGCAACTGAATACAAATGGATTGATTTATCATGTATACACCGAAGCAGGGACTTTCTAATAAATCTTATACTTCTATCTATATCATTTTCTTTTTCTTAATTTAATCTTACTTATATATATGTATATTAGCTTTCCACCTACGTGTTCGGCTCCATTTCATTGGATTTACAAAGGAATTGCGCCTCTGGCTCTTGCAGAGAACATTGTACTCCATGGACGAATTTTTTAAAGGTAAATCATAGGTATTCTTAAAGGAATATTTTACAAGTATTGTATTACATTGTTTATATGTGGGGATGTTTAACATTGCAATTTGCCCTTGGCCCTTGTAGGGTGTGACATGTATCTAAAATGTGTTATAATAGGGTCTTGGACTGTTTCATGAAAACCATTTCAACCTATTGTTTACTTATCTAAAAAGCTGCTAAAAATATTTTCCTACTGAAATTACTTTATTCTTTGTTAAAAAATTGATAATTATTTTTGACATTTCAATTTAGCGCTAAAACATCACTCTTTTATTATGACTCGATTATGACGTCATTTATCATACAGAGGTTACTTGCTCAATAATACAGCGTGTGTAAGCGTTCGGTTATATTTCGTAATCTATATCGAAAATGAGTGCAATTAAATATTATTAGTAGTGTTCAGTTCCCCTGCGCGAAACTAATACAAATAAGACACCTGACAAACTATTTATACCTGCGCTTCATGATATAAATATGCGAAAAAAAATGGATGGTACTGGCAAGACGAGACTGGAAAAATCAATCAATAAAGTCGATGATTTACTTTTGTGAAGATCATTTTGATTTAAGTGTGCATTTGCACGATCTGAAATAAAAACAATACATTTAAGGTTACATTGCAACCAACCATGGGTCACTTAAAATCAAATTTAAAGAAATTTTGATTCACTTTTCATGTGTGTAATGATACTTACGCGTCAGTTCTGAATTCCGATGAGATAAAATCAGGGTTTTTTGCGAAAAATTCTGCCACCATCATGACGTCGATACGTGGCAAATTTGAACTATCAGCTCTTACGAATTTCTTTGCCATCGTAAATAAACTGAAATTTCACTTCAAGCAAACGACTAAAACTTTAAATCACAGAAAATATGCAAGAAATAAACCGAAATCCCAAACAACGTAAACAAGTAGTACGTGACAAGTGACAATGACAAATGACGTCACGGGCTGTGATTGACGTTTGTAGTCACGTGACTTTCACATTAAAAATAATAATTTATTATGTTAAAAATAAAGAAAAGTTATGATTCTTATCTAATTATTCCTGTTAATAATTGATTCTAACCGCATACACTATCCCTGTACAAAACAAGTTCTCTTTTAGTTGAGAAATATTGTAGAAGTAACGACGTATCTGCGATTATTACTTACGAAGTTACAGCGCCATGTTTGCGACGCTGTCGCGGGTCGCTCCAAAACGCTCCATACAAAGTACACTGCAATCGTGACATCATAATTTACTAAAGTCGCCTAATTTGTATGAGCGTATAAACCAAATTGCTAATAACATGGTTATTTTTACGTTTATAGATATACTTTCTATATTAAATAATGTTACATTAATGTAAGGAAGTTAGAGAGGTATTCGTTTCATTAGAATTTTGTAAAAAATAATTGTACTTTTTTTAGAAATTTAAAGGCAATATTAATACAAAATTAAAGTGAAATTTCTATATTGACTTACGTTCATGAGATGGAAATTGCTCAACTTTGATAATTATATAATAAAAAAATAGGCATATTGAGTTGTAGTCATTTACCCTATTACCATCTTATATTATTTATATCACATGCAATAAATAAATAAATAACGTCATACATATACTTAGTATAGTCTTATTTATTTATGTATATTGAATAGAATAGAATAGAAAACATTTATTGACCAAAAGCACAATACAATAAGAACAATAACAAGATAAATAACATGGCAGCAAATGGCCAATTAGGACCCACAATCAGCTTATGCTGCAACAGACTAATCTGGCAGCGCTGGTGTTCTGGCCGAGCCTAAGTGGGGTGATAAATAATAATTGTAAAACAGCACAAAACAAAAAAAAACATAAAAGTATACATAAGAAAACAAATCTCTTGGTTAATGGACATGTATCCCTTTGCCTTAAAACTAAACTATTAAAACTTAACTATATATTGCCATAATTGAACATAACAATTATGTTACAAAATGTTCTTCAGAAAGGTGGGCTTATCTCTATCGGAGATTTCTTCCAGCCAACTTGTGTATGTCTACGGAATGCTACTTTTAGTGAGAAACCTCAAAGCACATCAACTACTACTGACGACCTCCATCCGACCGAGTCGAGTAGTTAGTACGCCGGTTTCAAGGTGTCGCCATTTATATCCCGGGTTCGACTCCCGGTGGAGACTGATGTTTGTATGATGAATGCGAGCATTTGTAACTGAATCGTGTATGTTAGTATGTATATATTTGCATCAAAAATATGTATAGGTATATTATGTATATCTATTCGTTACCCTAGATCAGAAATTCCCAAACTTTTTTGTGTTGTAGACACACTTTGCCATATTTTGCGGTTTTCGGTAGACCCCCTACTTACCTGATATTGAATGCCTATATCTTCAAACTTACAAAATTTTATAAACATATATAATATATTAGAAGATATAATAATGCTAATAAATAGTTACTATCAGTGTTTGTTGAGATCCAATATCGTGGACCCCCATTTTCATTTCATGGACCCCCCAATTTGAACATGAACTTGACCCCCCCCTTGCAGGTTATCATAGACCCCCTAGGGGTCGATATAGACCACTTTGGAAGTCACTGGACTTTTTTTTTGTTCCCCCTGAGGAAAATGCAGTAAGTTGCATACCCCGGCTGTGGCGAGCCGGCGGTTATGTGGGGCTCTCCTCCCCAGAAGGGGGAGGCCTACCCACTAAAAACCTCAGGGATGGCCTTCGTCAGGCATGTAAGGAGCCCCCGGGAATACCAAGCTACTTCCGGGAACCCCCAGCCTCCACTCCCCCGTCGATACAGGGGAGCCCTCCTCGGGGGAGGCTACTCTACCTCCCTCGGTCTCCTCCACCGACGACGCCCCCCGCCCACGGAAGGGACGTGGTCCATCCCGGGTCGCCGTATCCGCGGGCGCGACTCACTCGCGCCCGCCGGCGATCCACGGCAGCGCCGCAGCTGTGCTACGGAGCCCGGCGCCGAGGAGTCAGTTCTAATAAAATAAACAATGCTTTTATCATTCTAGAACTGTAACAAAAACTATACATTTTAGCAGAACTGTCTCATTTTTAACCCACGATGGAAATAAGTATATATGTTTAAACATTCCTTTAATAATGTATCCCTTGGACGTGGAAATATTTTGCTTGTGAGGAGCCCAGACAACACCTGCTATAAATCATAGCTGGCCATCAAATGAGCCGTAGGAGGTAAACGATCATAAAAAACTTGGGACATATTCTCGTAAAAGTATTTAAAGTCACATTAGAGAGTGTGGTTAGGGTTGCCACTAGTAATAATTTTGTATAAATAAAGACAGCCCTCAGCAATAGCCAAAGAAATATGTAATAATTTCAAATAATAATGGACAGTCAATTATTATAATTTTGCCGATCGACGCCGACTCAAAATCAATCTAAAAAATCTAACTAAACGTACAATCAAATTGAGCTTTATTGTTATTGTATTAAGTTCATATTGCAAGCACTCACTGTTGTCTAAGCATCCTGTGTTCCTAACATCAAAGAGTCAATTTGCGCTTTATTAACACTATATAGAGTTGAATATCACAAAGCACTACAATGAAAATCAAACTGATTTTTGTTAATTGATTCACACGATGAACTATAAAGCGATTGTTTACTTTTAAATGCTTATATATGTTTTATTTAATTATTATTTATTCACAACGCCCTACCACCAGGGTGACGGTTCTGTACAGGAGAATTTTTTGCCCTGACTATAAAATAAGTAGGAACAAAACTTTGTAAAACTGCCAAAGATTTGTAAAACTACCACTTTATAAATCTTTTTGACAGAACAAAGTCTGTCGGGTCCGCTAGTTCTAAATAAATCTGTCAGGTTAATAGGTAACCCTATACGAAATACGAAGGCAAAGTGTGAGCAGGATACGAATTTTTGAAACAATAGAAAACCAATTCGCATTCGAAATCGTGAGATTCGTATAAGAATTACCGAATTCACTATTTCTGAATTTTCATTTCGTGCGTTGTGCAAAGAGTGGTTCAACCCACTCGTTTTTGATTTCTACTAGTAGAATAACCAACGCTGAAGTGACGTCGACAGTGATCCGTTTCACGTGTGCGATGGGTCATCGCAGGTTTTTTGTTTTTGTTGTTGTTAATTTTAATTTTTCTGCGTGAAACGGAATCTAATTAAGACTTTGTTTTGACGTGAATACGTCTTTAAAATTGCTTTCATAGGGACGCAAATCAAAAAGGGACGCGAATGATAACAAAATCGGGGGATACAGTTTAGTGTTGTAGCTACATATCTATCATCCCCATCCAAATTCCAATTACACCACTGGATAGCTAAAGGATCAAATAATTTATTACGCCCAGTAAAGACTGTAACACATCGCGCGCGGTGGAGGGGAAGCCCCGCCAATTTGAAGGCCATTTTGCTGCGTACTATTACCCGTTACGAGACGTATTCACGTACAACAAACGGCCGTGTCCATAACACAGCCACATCCCCTTTTTTAATGACAACACTGAATTCGAGTGATTCAAAAATCTATATAATTGTAAGCAGTAGAAAATAATTTCGCGCACGATTTGTATTCGTATTCGAATTCCAAATTCACATCTAATGATTCAAAAATACGTCTCCTGAGCCAGAGGTCGGTCGCGCAACACATCGCGGCCGCTTGGGCAACGGAGCCAATGCACTGCTCACTGCATTGCTGGAGAACGCACCTTCACTAACCACATTAGACACTTGAGAAAATCGTGAATATACTGGAAATGTTATATAACAACTGCTTCCCAGCTTCTCACGGAACTATATTTTACCGTGGAAAAAGTTATATTATTATGTTAATCAGGGATGACAAAGCCTTCAAATATGAAAGAATTTTTGGAACCGATCTAATAGTTGTCCATTTTTCCATGGGAAAGAAACTTTTATTTCCTTGGTGAAATATATAATCAATACATAGTATAAAACAAAGTCGCTTCCCGGTGTCTGTATGTATGTAGCTATGTATGCTTAAATCTTTAAAACTACGCATAGGGTCTTAATGCGGTTTTCTTTAATAAATAGTTATATACACGAGGAAGGTTTATATGTATAAAACATGCACAATGTAGTTGTGGAACACTGTCAATTTTTGTGATTTCTAATGCACCGCCCCCGTTCTGGAGGGCGGGAGCGTTAGTTCAAGCCGATATCCGGGTCCCAGGCCTTCCGCCCGACCAAAGGCTATAGGTAGTGTTTAGTTGGTAGGCTGGCCTTCTGCTAGAGTCCAACATAACCACCCGCCGTAGACTGGTTGCGGGTGGTATCCTGTGCGAGGTCGTCCAAGCACCAGGGGGTTGTCATAGCGACCACTGTGGTGGCGCGCCCCCTATGAGGATTAACTACCATCCCCCGTGGGAAAAAAAAGATTTCTAATGTGATGTCGTAAATCAACTCACTTTTTTGCGCTTATATTACAAACGCTGGCCAAACCCTACGAGATTGGTCAAAATGATGTACTACAGTATTGTACAACTTACAAAAGTCCACAAAAAAGTCCGCGATGGTATATGTCTATCTCTTAGGGATAACCCACCATAACCATTTTTTCATTGCACCCGTGCGAAGCCAGGGCGGGTCGCTAGTGTAGCCTATAATTATTGGTGATAATGTAGCATAGTAATGGTAAAGATTTTTTGAAATCAGCTCAGTAGTTTTTGAGTTTACTCGTGACAAACATACAATGTTTATAGAATATAATATTGAAAAGATATAAGCATAGAATTACTTGGCCTCCATCTCATTTGATGTCGAGTGGTAAGATTGAAAGTGGAAGCGACCACTGAGCTCCTCAATTCAGGAAGAAACAATGCTATTACGGAGATAAATGTTGGTAACATGATGATGACCGAGCCAATAAACATCAGTACTATAGATAATC
This sequence comes from Scirpophaga incertulas, assembly GCA_036419045.1. NCBI lineage: Eukaryota > Metazoa > Arthropoda > Insecta > Lepidoptera > Crambidae > Scirpophaga > Scirpophaga incertulas. The sequence goes on along the minus strand of CM071635.1, from coordinate 27,291,575 downwards.
GCACACTGGACCTCTCGATCAACATCCGGTGGTTTGTGACCACTTATCAAAACGGGATTCTTAGATAGTCAAGACTTCAACTGATCCGGCAACGTACGAGGGCTGTCAATGAATAGCAACGAGCTGTCAACTGCGAAAGATGGCCGAACGGTGTTTAAGATGGAACAATAAATGTCCAATAGATGGTCCAGCTTATGTGTTCAGTAAAGAAATCTGTAACTAAAGATGCCCCTGTATAAAATGTTATGGAGCTGTGAATGGAAGCATGCTGATTCCTAGTCTTATATATGGGAGAGATCTGTCTCCGCCGGCATTGATTGCGGCAATGCTGGCGGACGAGGGAGGTTGCAGGGCTGTGGCCTCCTTCTGTGAAGCAGTGATGCTCCAGAAGGAGGCTGCCGAGCGGGGTCGGGAGATGGCCGATCCCGCTCGAAGGAGGCGGCGCCGTTCTCGGTAGCACAGCTGCGGCGCCGCCGCGGGTCGCCGGCGGGCGCGAGGAAGTCGCGACCGCTACGGCGACCCGGGATAAACCACGCCCCTTCCGTGGCCGGGGGCCGTCGTCGGTGGAGGAGACCTGGGAAGATATGAGCCTCTCCCGAGGAGGGCTCCCCTGTATCGGCGGGGGAGCGGAGGCTGGGGGTTCCCGGAAGTGGCTTGATGTTCCCGGGGGCTCCCTACATGCCTGAGGAAGGCCATCCCTGATGTTTTTAGTGGGTAGGCCTCCCCCTTCTGGGGAGGAGAGCCCCACATAACCGCCGGCTCGCCACAGCCGGGGTATGCAATTTAATGCATATCCCTCAGGGGAAAAAAAACGTCTTATATATGGGAATAAATGGTGGGTGTGATAAGAGAAGGATAAAAGCATGATTAATAGAGGGTAAATGATAGCCTTGAGAAGAATTAATGTGATAAGGAAATTGAGGCGTGTGAATGAAGATGACAAGAAATTAACAACCAAAACTCTCCAGAGGCTCGAAATCGCCACCAAGTCGCGTGTCTGGGCGTTTTGTACAGGTTACATTTCGGGAAGTGTGCTCAGTGTGTATGAATTGATTCCACCTGCACCCTTCCACTATCGGACGACGAGACGTGGCCAGGGACTCCATCCGTATGTGGTCGACATTCCACCTCTTCGTTCCTCTCGTTTCGCTTCGTCATTCATTATGCGAACCGCCAATGAATGGAATTCCCTACCTGCGTCTTTGTTCCCCGATACTTATAATATAGGGATTCTCAAGGTTAGAGTAAATAGGCACTATTTGAGTTTGCGTGTTCCACCTTAGGCAACATCTTCACTTAACATCAGGTACAAAAATGATAAGCGAAATATGAATGAACCAGCTGGTAGGAGACGATCTAGGCCAACATACTTGTACCAAATTGTTGATATATTGAAAGGTCAGGTCAAGAGTACCCATAACCCTCGAGCCGGTGGACTTTTATGCACATAAAAGTATTAATAATAAATAAATAAATAAATAAATAAATAAATATTTGTTACACTTACACCAATTAACCTAGCCCAAACTAAGCTCTATAAGGCTTGTGCTATGGGATCTAGGGTAACGGATAGACATACATATATTATACATATATAAATAATTTTTATTGAAATATATATCAACAACCATGACTAAGGTACAAATGCTCACATTCATCACACAAACATCTGCCCCCACCGGGATTCGAACCCGGGACCTCAGAGATGGCGACACCTTGAAACCGGTGTATTATCCACTCGACTATGGAGGTCTCCATTAATAAAACTCGAGGAAGCTGGGGAAATGTGTTTGGAAGTGGAAAATTGTGAACTCTACCTATCCATGGGAAGGAGGATCTATATAATTATGTTTAAATTAAAATTAGAGGATCCTTAATTGTATTTTGACTCAAATTTTCAAAATTAGTATTTATTTAGCGCTATCTCTTTATAAATTAGCACTACCACTGATACTATTTTTTCTACTAACCATCTTATCCTGCAAATATTTCATCGTAGTCGTTTATAAGCACGTAGAGGACATTATACACTGGCTTATTGTGTTTAAAGATTACCTCGGACGCGTTGACTGTGTTGCAAACATTAATTATAGTCGCCAAAACAAGCGGTCAAGGCGCTCGTCTTTATTCTGACTTGAAACAATTGAGAGTTCACACGAACGATCGCGAAACGTAACTCTACATGTAGAGTTTCGGAGAATCATAAATGGCGCAAGCATCGTTTATGATCTTTACTTTGCCATTACTTGAACATTAAGGATAATAAAATATTCTATAAATAATAAACTGATGACCTCAAGTTTGAAGATCTCCAAGGTCCCGGGTTTAAGTTCCAGTGGAGGCAGATGTTTGTGTGATAGATTCGAATATTTGTTTTTGTGTTATACAAATATTTATATATGTATGAATAATACATAAATGTCTGTCAGTTAATCTAGATCCCATAACACAAGCCTTACAGTGCTTACTTTGGGCTAGGCTAATTGGTGTAACAATTATTTATATTTTGTCTCATAATTATGTCTACGGAATTTCTTTTACTTATATAATTCAGTATAAAAACATATTTAGTACTATTGGCATTAAGTTCGCCTCTGTACACAAATATACTGAATATATCATAAAAACTACATAAAATTACTCGAAATAGAAGATCGTTCGATATTTCACGTACTTTCCGATTTTATCTAAGCTCCACGCGACCACATACATTTTTTTTTATCACGGGAAGAAGATATTGTGACATCTTAAAAATAGCCTTATAATCCTTTCCTGTTATATCAAATTTTCTCACTGGACACAGATATATTGACATAGTGAAAATATCCTTTATCGGGTCATTAGTTAACTCCATACTAAATTTCATCACATCTTGTTGAGCCATTTTGATATGACGATGTAACAGACAAACAAGCGTCACTTTCACATTTATATTATTAGTAAGGTAACCCTTGTCTTATATCATTTCATCACCATTATCATTTCAATAATAAAAACCATCAATTTGTGTAAATACATTCACGTGCAAAAAAATAAACACGTTAATAAATTTTCGATATCATTAAACGGTGATATGAAGGAACAGAAGCTTAGGATGAAAATTATCTATACATAATAATAAAACAGTAAAAATATTTTGTCTGTACATTTAGTATTTTTGACTGAAATGGATAGAGGGGCACTTAAATAGATTATTAGAAAGCAAAAAAAATTTTTTGGAATTTTTTGTCTGTCTGTCTGTATGTATGTTCACGTTTATCTCCGAAAGTACTGAACCGATTTGCTTGAAACATTCACTATTTGCTTTGTTTTAACTCAGAATAATATCTAAACTTTGTTTCATCAAAATCGGTTCATTAAAAAAAAAGTTATCGTCATTTTAATGAACTCAAGGCATGATAATATTGCGAATTATAATGTACACCATTCTTACATAAGTTACATGGGAAATTTAAAATCTAAAGACAATTCATTATCATGATACAATAATACATAACAAAATAATATGATAAATGCGAAAGTTTGTTTGTTTATTACCTCTTCACGCTTAATCTATACATATAATAGAACAGAAAAAATATTTAAGTGTAAATCAGTTTCATTACGCATGTTAGTTTTTTCATAAATCACTAGATGGCGCTGTTTCATTTAATCAATTTCTACAACGCGCTATTGTAGTTTTTTCAAATAAAGCCTAATAAAGGAATGTGTTTCGACATAAGGCGAAAATCTCCTTCGTATCTTTTCATGATCTTTGCGCTGAGAATCGAATAGGAAATTTTCTGTGAATTTTGCTTTAATTAATTTAATAATTTCTTCTGTGTTGATTTCGGATTTTGTTTTGCTTTTTGTGTATCAATAACATTCAACTCGAAATTTACGCAGACGAAGTCGCGGGCAACAGCTAGTGTACCAATAGATTCATACTTTTCAAGCAAAGATAATAGACATTTACTTGGAGCTTGGAGTAAAAACAGGTATGAATAAAGTAAGCGATAAATTGTTTTATCATATCACGTGGCGTTGGCCATCATTTTGTTTATGGTCATAGTGTGACCACAATAATGCTATTGCGAAAAGATACGGCCTAACTCAACCAGGTAAATACATGCCTTTGTCTCGACCCTAACGACACCGGCTCGCCGCCGGTGCAGTTAGTTGGCTAGGTGTCGAACCTTCAGTTCGTGCGCCTTCCACAAATACACACCATTGCAAAGCTGAACATAGCCATCTGAGGCTTCAGCATAGGTCCGTAAAAAAAAAAAAAATTGGTATGTATATTGATGTATTCATTGATTGTCAGTTGGTTTGTAAACTCGAAGTATTTATGGGTTTTCATCGCGTGGTCCTTGTATAGTATATAGTATATTCATCTCCCAAGGTACAGCAAACTTGATCAAAAATATTTGATAACCGTCAAAAATACTAATATTATTCTCCGTTTTTTTTACGAAATGTATGTATGTATATGCATAATGTATTTCATTATTCATTCGCCTTATTCACTCTTTGATAATGGGATTTTTTGACATGTTTTGCTTTATGTAGACATTAATTTCCATGATAACATAAATTCAAAGTAAAGGAATAATAAAAAAATATTATTTATTTTAAGTCAAATTTTATATTATTCGACAAAAATGAATAAATAATGTTGTCTCTTCTTAGGATATAAATGAAACCTCTAACATTTACAAATTCTTTTTAAATAATTTATAAGCTTACAATTTACAAAATTTTTGACAGAAGAGAAAACAAAAGAAGAAAAATGACAATGAGAATTAAAATGAGGTTGTATTATAACTGATCCATAAATCAGACATCGCGAACGATATATGTCAACATTGTTGATGAATAAACTGCAGGCGTAGGCAAATGTAAATATAAAAAATAATTAATATTATATTATTTTAAAAAAGTTATTATGAAAATATGTTACGTTTTCTTACACGTATGCTTTAAATAAGCCTAAAAAAGTATTTAACCACATACTGAAATTAACAAACTTAAATTAAAAGTATTTAACAGATGACAAATGGCAGTTATTCTCCGAGTAAAGAAGATACGTCTTATTATCGCTGTATCATATTTTAATAATCAATAGACGACTCAAAAGATGGCGATATAGCTTCCTAATCTGGTAACAAAATGTGGTAATAAATAACGCAATCTAGATACAATAAATACTTTCCTGCCTTGGACGTGAAATCAAATTGGTAATCTCTATAGCAACACCTTCATCTTGGTAGATGTGAATCTTTGCTAAGATAAAAATACCTGAAGGTTAGTCAGAGTATCGGGCCTAATAGTTTGTTAGGAGAGTTCGTCCAATCCAGTAAGAGCTAGTGAAGTCCCTTGTAGACCGATAGACCAATTTGGACGGCTTTATTCTATTACATAATTTTATTGTTACGTGTAATTTGTGCTAATTAAAACAAATATTATAAAGAGTGAGAATGATTCGATTGTTTGTTTGTTTGTATTGAATAGGCTCCGAAACTACTGAACTCATTTTGATGATCGTTACTGAAACAGAAAATCCGCTAAAATCCATTGTAAGATCCACGCAACCACCCTATTCACCATTCTGCACAGCAGATAAATAGTAACGCGTGGAAAGAACTTTCACAGCAGAAAAGACCTTTTAAAGACCGACCACAAAAGTCCTCAGTAATCTTATATATAAAAATGAATCGCAAAATGTGTTGGTAAGCTCATAACTCAACAACGCCTGGACCAATTTGGCCAATTCTTTTTTGTTAATGTTCGTTGAAGTTCAAGGAGGGTTTTACAATGAGGAAAATTCGAATAATTATCGGAAATACCCTAAAAACAGCCCTTTTATTTTCCCATGCAAACGTTTCCTAACTAAAACGTACAGTCGAATTGAGCTTTATTGTTATTGTATAAAGTTCATATTGCAAGCACTCACTGTTGTCTAAGCAATGAAGGTGTGTTCCTAACATCAAAGAGTCAATTTGCGCTTTATTAACGCTACATATAGTTGAAATTCAATCATATCTATCAAAACAGTGTGCGTGCGTGCGTTGGAGCACAGAATACATCGTTGGAGGATTTAATGTCACGTTCCAAAATTGAATAGCCACAAAATGTAATAGGTCATTTAGACTTTTTTTGCGATTTGGTTGGCTATGCGACATTATCTATAAAAAAATTAGGAACAAAAAACTGCCACTGTACAAATCTGTTTGACAGGACGAAGTCTGTCGGGTCCGCTAGTAGGTTATATATTCGAATGAAATCATAATGTAGCCTTAATTTGGAAATCCCCAGGACCCAGTGCTACAACCGTTTTTACGAGTTAAATGCTGTTCTGCACAACTGTGTTGACTTTTTCAGTGGCAAGCGGGATATACCTACAAAGCTTCCTGGATGTCCTTGTTGTCCACAGGTTTTGACATCCATAAAATATGTAAGATGGCCAATTTCTCATAATTATCCCCAAGACTGCAGCTTGGGGTCCAATGTGTGAAGATTACCTTGCATATAGGGGTAGTAAAGTTTCATTTAGATGGCCTCGACTTAACTTTAGGAGAATGTCGTTGTTTCACCTCCCGCTCAGACGAACAAATTATTGTAAGAGCACTGTTTTCGATCGTTCATGTTATTTTTATAACATTAATTTTGCGTCTGTCCATCCTTTTTTGTTAAATGTTAATAAGTTTAAGAGCAGTATTCGTGCTATTATTGGTGACCCATAGCGCCCCATGTTTTTTGTTTTAAATACTATTTCGTTCTTCTTAACATGTTTAGCGATATTTTAAACATGTTTTAGTAATTAAAAGGAAACTTCACTGGTGTATATATATATATATATAGCCTTTAAGTTAAATGTTTACTGTTTGTTCCCCAAATATACATGAATAAATAAATGACAGGGGTTAGGCTTATGACCTTGGATCAGAAGTCACCTTAGTCGTGTCAGTGAGGTAGGTAACTCAAGAATGTGGTTATGTTTTGGTAACAGTTATGCGACCAGTAGAAACAGAAGTCTGCTCCTGTGATTCTTTTAACATACATCAGGCCGACCTTCACCTTGTGATAAGCGACGATCAGGCTGATAGTGGTCGAAAGTTTAAAGCAAACTGCAAAATTCGGTTGAATGAAGAACTGGATATCTTAGTCAGAGTTGTCGTAATACAACAGTATTGCAAATTGTATTGTTTTGGTGACAAACTTAAATACTAGGAGCTTTGGAGATAATTATGCCATGGGGATACGAACTCCTAACCTCTGATTCTACACTCGATGACTCACCACCATCTCTTAGGTAGGTGAACTAGGGACTATATCGCTACAGAACCGCCGAAAACAGATTTCGTTAAATTAACCCTATCGTTTTACCGTGGGAGAGCCATGCTTCGGCACGAATTGGACCGGCTCGACCGGATTGATACCACGGCCTCACAGAAAACCGGCGTAAAATAGCGCTTGCGCTGTGTTTCGCCGAGTGAGTGAGGGTACCGGAGGCCCAACCCCCCCTTCTTCCCTTATCCCCTTTTAAAAGGCCGGCAACGCATCTGTGACTCCTCTGGTGTTGCGGTGTCCATGGACAACGGTTATCGCTTATCATCAGGTGATCCGTTTGCTCGTTGCTGCCCTATCCTATAAAAAAAAAAACTTAATGCGAAGAGAGAATTTGCCGGATACGGGGATTTTCAGCTATCGTTCTATAAAGCAAGTGTGAAGTCTCAATTCGAGTATTAACTGTACGTGGACTCACTGCTATCCTTCTGTGTCGGTAATGTGATAGCAAGTCTTAATGCAGTTGGAAATTTAACGACTACGGAGTAGAGTCAGGGACTTTGAAATAAAAAAACCAATCAGTCTAGAATTTTTTATTTGTAAAAAACAATAATTGGATACTAAATATTACAGTGAGCACGTGCGCTTATTGCCCGGGAAAAGATACAGTCTTCCGGAGCAAGAAGCCGCAGCCCGCGCCCGCGGGCCGCGCGGGGCCAGCCTCCGCCGCGCCGCGGGCGCCGCGCCTCCACAGTGCAGACAAGTTACGTGCGATCACATCACATGATTAAAACCAACTACGTAATACTTCACTTTTATCATTCATAAGGTATGGTTAATCTATATATCAAAATCGATTTGTACCAAATTTTGTTACGTTTTCATGTCGCCTCAACAAGAATGTTTTGCGTCAATAGTCAAGGCGTTTGTTCTAACATCAACATCGAACTAGGGTACGAGCGACGCGCCGGCGTCGGCCGCGGGGCGCTTCTTGACTAGCTTGGTTGCTTACTTATCAACCTACTCACGATCTCTCACTAAACAAATAAATAACTTACGACTAACACGAAGATCTATCGGCTAATACTTCGCTTTCATAATTTGACACAGTGCGACAGGCGCGTCTCGCGTCCATCCGACGTTTCACATTCCCTACACTAACTACTCGTATATTATAAATAATTTGTCCAGCTAATACGCATAATTAAAGACCTGCCTACGCTGGCCGTCTACTGAGAGAAAAATAATAATTAACCGGTCCAAAACATTTCCGAGCCGGATACGCAGTCGACGTGGCCTACACTAAATTCTTGTTTGAGCTATAACTAATAGGGTCTACAATAGAGTTTCCAGAACGAAACTTACTTTCTACGAAATGCTGTTAAGCTGAGGTTAAGTCGACATTCGCCCGATGAGCGCTCACTGTGTCGTGGAGCTGAGAGTTGTGCCTTCTGATAGTTCCGTTGTGTCATTGTCTGTAGTTTCTACAGGGGAAGAAGTATTGATCTCGCTAGATTCTGTCAATTTTATTTCAGTGGCCGTCTCCACTGATGCTGAGATATCGGTAGGATTGTCATCCGCGATAGGTTTCTCGTTGTTTTTCTTCATAACAACCTTAGTCGGCCGACGACTCACCGTCGGCACATACGTCTGCTTAATAATTTCAATATCCTTCGCATCTGTTTTATTTTCGTGCATGTCATCGGAAACATTGTCAATAATGGGTCGTCGTGTCGTTGGCTCTATTTTATCGTAAGGTGGTGATGCATCTGTAATTCCGTCGGTATCGTCATCTTCGATTTCGATAACTTTCTGTTTGTTCACTGGGTGTTTATTTTTAGGAGCAATTTCGGTTATCGAGTTTATGTTCCAATTGTTATTTTTACTTTTATATCCTGAATTAACTAGGATGAGTTCTTCGGATTCAGAAATACTAGGAGCGCTCGTCACATGCTGATTTTTAGAAGTAGTGTCAGTGTGGTCGCTAATCGAAGCAACGTCACCAACAAGATTGATCAGGTCAGTTAACACACTCTCCTTTTTCTTTTCATCTGACTCTATTAAAGGGGCACTAACCTCTTTGGGAGAAATTTTTACTATTTCAACGGTATCTGTAGCACTTTCTGAAGATCCGAATGAAGTCAAAACAAATTCAGTTGTTTCTACGTGTTCAAGCGATTGATTATCCGTATTGGAAGTGCTGCCTCTAGAAACAGTGATGACTTCTGTCTCCGTAGGAGTCAGCTTAGTTGGAACCGCTTCGAATAAAGTTGGCTCAACTGACGATGTCGCTGACCTGTCCTTAGATGTTTCATCATGAGGATTTTGATCGCTTGTTTCAATAGGCAATGAACTAAATTCTGTTTCACCAGTAATTTCAGTAGCCGTATTCGATTTAGCTGTTGAAATGAATGACTGTTCATCTGTATTTTTTGGATTTGGCAAGTCGACATTTTCAGGTGTGGTTACTTCTAATATTTTTATTGAAGGAACCGTTGAGTGGCTAGTAATTTCATTATTGACTGTAGTATATAATTCTTTGAGTGAAATATTATCAGTTTTTTTAATATTTTCAGTTGTAGTTATAACAGGTGCTGTTTTCTCAGAATAAAGTGGAGTTTTAGTAATTTTATCTACCTGACCATTTTCTGGGATAATTGAAGAGACAATGACCATTTCTGTGGGAATGGCCGACCTTAAATTTTGTTTAGGACTTGCTGATATTGTAGTAAAATGATCATCCCTTGCAGATACGCCTGTGGTGCTTTCTGGATTTTTAAGACTTGTTTTCGGGCTCTCTGTTGTATCTTTTAACGTTGTGGACAGCGTTTCGATAACACTTGGAGCTTCAGTCAAAGTGCTTGTAGCTTTTACCACTTCGTGGTTACTAGATAAATGATCGCCATCCATAGTAGATTCTGAGTTTATGTCATCTTCATGGTTACTTAACACTGATAAATCGTCTGGAATCGGTGGAAATGCGGGATTGTGATCGAACAAAGAAGCGTCATCTTCTTCTAACACCACTGATGATTTAGTTGTTGTAGTCACTGAAATGATTTCGTGAACAGACGGTCTGGGCCCGATAGTTCCTACGCTGGGTTCTTTGGAAGGATAGATTTCGCTATTGATTGAATCTTGCGTAGATAGACTAATTTTTGATGGTGTTTGGTCATGAGTGCGCTTCGATTCAGTTATATCGTTGGGCGATGTCAAAGCTTTAGGAGGTGAAGATGGAATAATTACTGGCGATGAAGAAGGATGAATTTCAATTATAACAGGACGATCTGTGATATCAGGCATGATTTTTTCCGACGTCACTTCACGAGGTATCAGTGGTGCTTTGGAAGACGAGTATTCAGCAACTTCTATACTTGGAGAAGGTAAAATTTCTTTAATTCTTACATCTGTTAAGACTGGGATTTCAGAAACAGGTGTAATCTCCTTTATGGTGATTTCTTGCTTGATATTTTCTATCGGTGTCTGAGGCTTAGAGCTGGGGTCCAATTCGTTCAGTGAAATACTTGAAGCTGTAGCACTAAGACTGGCTACTGTAGTAACTCCTGAAACAAGAGAAATACACAAAGTTAAAAAATGTTAATCAATATACATGATATATGCCATTTTAATACTTATTTCGCACTTTTATGTGAGGTCATTAATTAAAAGTAACAAACTTACTATTAAACTACATTTAAAACATAGATAATCATTAAAGCAATTGTGTTTTTATTATTTTTATGTTGTGTCACGGATTAGTCTGTTGCGTCCTAATTGGCAATTTTGGAATTTATAGTATCGGTGTTGTATATGTGCTTGTAGTCAATAAATGTTTTCTATTCTATTTTATTCTAATGTACGAGGATTTAGGAGGTATAAAGTCGCCTTATTAGAGGTAATAAACTTATTACCTAGAAAAATAGTAATAGCATTATACTAAATTGCATCTGCCATAATCTGGACGGACAATTTGGTGAAAATTGCAAGAAGGCGCTAGATAATGATAGTGCAAGATCAATGGGTACGGATATCCATGACGGAAGCCCATGTCCAGCAGTTGTAGACTTTCAACTATGAAGTGATCATGATGATTATAATTTTCATATAACGACCTTATTAGAACATTAATATATATATTATATATATTTGTTACACTTACACCAATTAGCCTAGCCCAAACTAAGCTCTGTAAGGCTTGTGCTATGGGATCTAGGGTAACGGATAGACATACATATATTATACATATATAAATATTTTTTATTGAAATATATATCAACAACCATGACTAAGGTACAAATGCTGGCATTCATCACACAAACTTCTGCTCCCACCGGGATTCGAACCCGGGACCTCAGAGATGGCGACACCTTAAAACCGGTGTACTATCCACTCGACTATAGAGGTCGTCGTCGATGTCTACTCATAATATATGAGTAGACATGGCGTCATTACAACATTCTATTGTTTAAAAATAAATATTTCTACTTTTACAAAGTAGAACATATTTTAAACGATAAGTTATAATGTGTCTATTAGTTGGATTCTTGCGAATCTAATTATTTTTAAATTTTCTCTGATAAAGCTCGTAATAATTTAGTATTGAATAATTTAATGTAAGCTCATGGATGTGCAGCATCGGATTCACTCATGCAACCTGTGATTAGGTCTGCATTTAGAATCAATAGATTAAAACTTAATTTAACATTTTACTAATGTACCACTTGTTGTTTATCCTAAATATAAATATATATTAATTCTCTGAAAATGAAATGGTATAAAAAAGGACAACATCGTGAGTATGTCTGCGATGAAATACAAAGGTATATCTAGTAAATCGATCCGCACTGGGCCAGCGTCGTTATCTAATCGCCCGAACATAGTTAGGGTAGGCTCGTGCACGGTAATAAAGACGTATAAGATCTGCCTGTGGCTGTGATGATCGGACAGTATCAGGAACTTCGGACAATATCAGTAACATCGTACAATGTCAGTTACATCTGTCAATGTCATACACATCAGATAATGTCAGAAATATCGGACAACGTCAGAAACATCGGACAATGTCAGACACATGTAAACCAATTTCACTGGTATCGCAATACACTTTCACTGCCTTTCTTATTCTTTAAACCGAAACACAGCAATCCGAACTCGGCTGTTTTACAGCAGAAATAGCTAAGAATGTACTTTCGCTCATGTCGTTTGGGAAATAACTACCTCGAAGTGGACAGTTGTCATATTCTGGACAGCAGCGGCCCGGCACTTGTCGGGGCTGACAGTCGTCGCGCACGAAACACGCGATGCGCCGGCAGACCACCTCACCGCCCTGGCAGTAGCACACGCGGCAGGGATCCTTAGGATCTACCAGCTTTTCTCCGTTGCCATACACCCGTCCATCCTGTTCGCATTCTGGAAAGTTTAAGTTCTTTTTGAGCCACCATGATCAATTTACTTTGCTATATAATCAATATAAGTGTCATGTCTATCATTTGAAATTTACGTGTGCGATTCTGCTCGACATGTAACCGAATGGGGAGTATGTTGGCAACACAGACAAATATATATTTTTATTTTTGGCGACACCAAAAATGTCTATTCCCTCTTCTTACTTCCTGTGGTAGCTAGATAGACAAAAATTTAGTTGTAGTAAAATAAAGTGATCTGAAGTATTTTTGAATGTTATTTTAGTCAACCATCAGCGACATAATAGAGTAAATCCAATCCCAACAGAGTAAATACGACCGTGAGAGAAAAATTCAAATGACACCCCTAGATAGCTGGTAACACAAAATGTTAGCTAGCCATGCTAATAGTTTGTTGCATACTATTTCTCGTGCAGTCACGTAGGGCTGTCAATCATTAGAATCAAAAAATAATGTATATAGTTTGTATAAGGGAAACGGTAGTATAATTAACGATAACGTTATTTCTACATAGTCTTCCCCTCTGATCGATGCACACTAAATATTATTTCGACGACTTTGAAGTACATATATAGAGGGATCCAGAAAAATCTCACCAATTTTTAATAGTACATAATTTGCAAACTACTTGATGGAGTTGTCTTATTTTTGGTGAAAGTGTAACTTAAAGATGTCACTGTAGGTGTTCGAAAAGATCGCCATTATATCCACACACAAACGATGCCGCCGAAGTGCCGCACGAACAACTGACTGCAACGTGTTCAGTTGAATATTTGCACATGAATGAACGATGGATTCTCGAAATTTATCCAATGTGCATGGGTTTTGTCGTTAGAGACCTCTTTTAGTGTTCCCCACAGGTAAAAGTCCAAAGCAGTTAGGTCTGGGGAACGTGGCTTCAATTTAAACATGTGGTGGGGTGGCTCTGTTTAATTCTCCATTCTCCATCTCCGTTGAACCTCATTAAGTAACTACTACAACTAAGAACAAACTGTCTGGCAACAGTCATCTGACAAAACAAAACACCTCTATAGAACGCCTGTATGGCGATTGCCAGAACAGCAAAACATTAGACTACGAAACATGATGATTTAATTGCAAGTTATGAACTTATTAACATTTTTTGGACCCGTCTGTATTTTGAAAATATATATTTTACGAAATAACCATCGATATAAACAAGACTGTCTGAGTGCCAGGCAGGTGCGAGTGATCGACGATGCCGCGCCGACATGATTAACGGGCCCTCGAACGCGTTCGTCTTGTCCCGATATCAATTTACGGCCCCTAATCAGTGTTCCGCGTTTGCTAATCTATGTCAAGTAGCTGTAATGACCTCCACCTGACGAAGATGGAGAGTCTTTCTCTCGCAAAAAAATACTCTTGTGGTCTCGCCTCAAAAACGATTTCGTAGTGTTTTCAATAGGGTAGACGACTACAACTGATTATGGCCGTTTTTATACTATAATTATCTGATTTGAGCAATTTATATCTAATGAAAGTATGTCAATATAGAAATTATAGTTTAATTATTAATTTATATTTTTCTTAGATTTCTAAAAAATAAGCAATTATTATTTACGTAATTCTAATGAAACGAACATATTTCTAGCATTCTCACATTAAATGTAACATTTTTTTTATATAGAAAGTATACCTATAACCGTACAAATAACAAAGTTATTTTAAAATTTGTTTATACGCTCATACAAATTAGGCGAGTTTACTGAGTTATGACGTCACAATTGCAGTGTTTTTAGTATGGAGAGTTTTTGAGCGACCCGCGTCAGTGCCGCAAACATGTTGATGTATCTTCAAAAGTAGTAGGTGCAGGTGTACTGTTGGTTCTACAATATTTCTCACTTAAGAGAGTACTCTTATTATATATAGAATTTAAAAAATTGTCGTGTACCCAATTGCCTTTAGTACGTAGGTGGACAACATGCTTGAAAAAATGCTTTGAATCAGAAAAAAAATTTGGGTAGATGATTTGTGTTCTATATATATATATATACATATATATATAACATAGCTATCACTATTAGCTGAGAAATAGTGTAGTGTAAATAACGCTCCAATATCAAAAATATACATTGCAATTGTGACAAACACTATATAATTTGATTAAGTTGCCTTAATTTATAACTAATATTTGTAATTTTATATGCATACTTCTTTATTCGAATTATGATTTTGAATTACGGTTTCAAAACTTATTTATCTACACTTCTATACAAAGAAGTAAGATTTGATTGTTTTTTTGTTTCTTTGTTTGCATTGAATAGGCTCAGAAACTACTTAACCGATTTGAAATTTTTTTTCACTGTTGGGAAGCTACACTCTAAAGGCTATATTAAATTTTCAAAAAAGTTAGGAATCTGTTACGTGATACGCGACACAAACTATTTTTTTAAAAAGAAATATATTTATTATTTGATTTATTACTAAAATACAATTTTGGATATAAGAGAGTTAGATATGACACGACTTAACAATGCGTGTAACGACACTAGAATTCTATGTTCTAATAACAATTGTCCTATTTATATGAAAAAGATCGGTGGGCATATAATTATCATTGAAGTAATTTGTAAATTACAGTTGCTTGTTTACTTATGCTAAGTTTACAGTGATTATTTAAAGTAATTTACTAATGATACTTATAATATTGTATACAAACAGACATGAGATCGGTAAACAATTAACAAATGATATTCTTAACATAAGATTGGTAAACAAATAACAAATGATGTTCTTAAGTAAATGTAAATAGTTATTTATGATTACATGTTTGGATAATATAGTTGATAATATAGCTAAAAGTAGGTATGTAGAAGTACATGTGTGGGTTATTACATAACACCTCCCCCCTTAGAACAAAGATTGGGCGTTGGTGCCGGATCTTTGAGTTGAAGGTGATGAAGTAGGAGCGTCGTCTTCGTCTTCTGATATACATGATGTAGGCTGATGTAGGTTGGACATCGGGATGGCTACGGTTGTAGCATGACGTCTTGTAGATGAGTCGAAACAGTTGTTAAAAATTTGGATGCAACTGTTTGAGGAACGGCGTCTTCTAATAAAGTGATTAGGGCATCGGTTGAACAATTTAGTGAGAAGATATATTAGCATCATTGTACCTATTCCAAAGTACAACCAGTGAAAACTGCTTTGATGTCTTTGGGAGAATGATTGGTTGTTTATTTTATTTATTTCTTCGGATTGTTTATCGAGATGATGTTTTATCTGCTTCAAGCTGTCCAGTGGTACCTCATTAATTGAGATAGGTATAAGATCTGGTCGTTGTTCTTGTTTTGTTTCTTTGAAACAATCGTCGGTTCTGATATCTGGTATTATAATAGGGTATGTGATGTTTTCATTGAAGGTTCTGAAAGCGGATATGGTACTATATCCTGTATGCAGTTTACAATTTTGTGGAAGAGTGATGATTCCGGCTCCGTGGATCTTATGATGTGAGACATCGTTGTTGCATTGCAGTAGGTACGGATGATGTTTCGCTGCTTAGGAGGAATAGCCATTTGTTCTCATCTATTGGTTGAAATGTGTTGATTTCAGCGGAGAACGTCGTAGTTGTGCAGACTTCAGGTATTTTCGTTGTAGTGCTGAATAGTATCTGTACTTCGCATAGAGGACGTGCTGTCGAATCGTAGACTGTGATGCCGTTGCAGACATATTTCTTCGTAGCGAATTTCTTGCATCTCTCTAGGTTGATCATCGTAATATATTGCTGGCCATTTGGGTTTGTGGCGAGGTAAGTTTGCTCGGGTAGGATTGTCGTATAAAAGGATGTGTTGGAATGTTGGATTGGGATAGAATATATGTGATACAAATTGAGAGGTTCGTTTTGAACAAGAGGAAATTCTATTATATATATTAAACGATTGGAATACACATACGCTGATAAAGAGGACGAATCTAATATAGTATGTAAGTTATTTATAGTTACCGGAGCGATTAATCTTTTATTTGTTCTGACATGGTTTGATAATAAAAGTTCGTTATATAGTTTTTCAGAGCTTATGATAGATGGGTGAATAGTATTTGATTTAGCGAATAATATGCTAGTTAAACAATCATTTATTTCATTTTCTAAACTAATTACTAATTCTAATATTTGAAGGGAAATAGTAGAGATATCTTCGGAGGTTTTGATGTCAAATAACATTTTTTCTGTGGAGTTAAGGTAAGAGTTCAGCCTGTCAATGTTTTCGTTAATGATTTGTTCGTCATAGGAAATTTTAAAAATGGTTTCGTTAAAGTTTTTTATCGTTGCTGAAGTGATTTGAATTTGTTTCTCTAGGACAGAAGATAATTTCAGTTCTCGGTGTTCCAGCATATCGATACATTTGTCGTATCGTTTAGCGTCATTTGCATCGGGAGTACCGATCAACCATTTAAGAATAGGACTAAGACCATCGGCAATCTCTCTTTTCTGGCGTGAATTATTACCAAGGTATAAGTTGAGTTCTGAAATTCTGTTGTTAATTTTGTCTAAATTTACTTTTAAAAATGATTTTATAGACTGTATGTTTGGGAGGTTGAGGTATTTAGTAGACATAGTTTGGAATTTGTTTGATAGACGAACGAGAGAATCTCGTGATATGAATAGAGGTTTGAGGTCGCGATACACTATGAGTTTCCATGTTTCGTCGGATGTAAAAATTTGCCCTTCTTCTTTGAAGAATAAGCCTGAATGTGTAGGTAATGGTTCGATTAGGTCTAGACTGGCAACGGATGTGGTGGTTGCCCTGAAATAGACAGAGATACGTTTCTGTTAATTTCTTTGTTTCGATTTTTGCATAATGTTTTGATATACTTGTAAATTTTGTATAAAATTAAGAAGACTATTAACTTAATTAGAGAACATATTATAAAACTAACATAAGGATTGGTCATGATTATATTTAATGATAAGGATTGGGATTGGCCAGATGCCAGTTGGCTGACACTGTAACGAGATTAAAAGATGATTACTAAACTAAGGTTAATGATTTATATTTACATGTTGGATATAAGGTAATTATTAGATTAAGATTTAGATTTAGGAAATTATTTATTTTAACATAACTTATGAGATTAGATTTAGGATTTTGATTTTAATTTTTGATTTAGGGATTATATTAACTAATAAAATTAAGATTTAGATTAATTATGATTTTGCGAGATTATGATCTTGAATTAGATTTTAAAGTTATTCTAACTTAACTAATAAGGCTATGATTTAGCAAGATTATGATTTAGAATTAAATTTAAAATTATTCTAACTTAATTGATAAGGTATTACCTTTTAGTCGCCTTTTACGACATGTTTGGTAACGAAACGTTAGTGCTATTCTTACAACCGGCTACTACACGGTGAGATTGAATTTATGTTATGGAATCGTTATTACTGAACGGCCGGAGTCGATTAGCATGGACTAATTGATTTTTCCCTCCTTTACCGATCAGGTAATTTTCATTGAATCCGACGCGAATAATTTTATATGGACCATCCCACTTTGGATCTAAATTGTTGGGGTTTGGCATACGGAGTAGAACTTGGTTACCAACACGAAATTGAGCTATGTTTTTAATTTGACTGTCATACCTTTCTTTGGCTTTCTCTTTACTAGTTTCTATGTTGCGTAATGCTGAATCTCTGGCTGCTCTGAGACGTTCGTTTAAGTCTTTGACATAATCACAGGCAGTGTAGTCAGGTATAGGTTTCAGCGAATAATATGGACGTGGTTTGTACCCGAATAGAAGTTCGTGGGGAGTGTATCCTGTAGTGTTATTAGTGGAGGAGTTATGGCACATAATGGCAAGAGGGATGATTTTATCCCAATTTCTCAATCTACGACTATGATACATGCGTATATGGTCGCGAAGAGTGGCATGAAATCTCTCTAACGCGCCGTTAGTCTGAGGATGATATGCAGTGTTGAATGTATGGTTAGAGCCGAGGAATTTCATGAGCTGTTTCATAACATTATTCAGGAATTCAGTTCCTTGATCGGAATGAAATCTTTTAGGCACTCCAAAGTGTTGACAGAAATGTAGCAATTTGGTTGCGACAGTTGTTGCTTCTTTGTCGGGTATAGGATACGCTTGTACATATCGAGTGAGTTCATCTTGCAATGTAATGACATATTTATTGTTATTGTCACTGATATCCGAATAAGATACTAAGTCCATTGAAACTCTTTCAAAAGGTTCTATTGACTGTGATGTTATAACCATTGGGGCTTGATATGTTTTTCTTTGGATTTTGTTGCGTTGGCATATCAGACAAGATTCTATGTAATTCTTAATGTCGTTAGACATTCCTTTCCAAAAGTATTCATCGCGGATTTTTCTGGTTGTTTCTACGATACCACGGTGTCCTGAGAGTGGCTCATTATGGTATATTTTCAGGATTTCAGGGATTTCTTCAGGTGTTGGGTATTTGATATTATTTTGACAGATTGTGATATCGCAATCATATATTTCAGATAGATATGCGGATATTCGTAGTTGTTCGTTGCCATTTAATTTACATGTAGGATCATTCTTTAAATCAGGACAGAATAGAGATTTGATTTTAGTTTGTTGTAGGCATGATAATAAGGCTTTGAAATAACTTTCAGAATCCCATGGGTCAAAATGTGATGGTCTCGTTGGGCAGAAATATAGGTTTTGTTTTTTATCTGATATTAAGAGGTCGACATCGTAAAGGGATTTTATCTTATGGAGGTATGGTTCTGTTTGTGAACACGATTGTATGGCTTCATTGAATAAGTTATTTTGATCTGAAAGTTGGCATGCTATTGGAATAAATATTTCTTTATGGCGTGGATCTAAGAGATTGTCTGGAGATATTTTGAGTTTTGGGAAATCTATGTTTCTTTCTTGAGATAGATAGTGCTCATAGTTTAATTGAAGGTAGTCAATAGGGCTTTGTTCGCAGTCAAGGGTTGAATCTATATTAAGTGGTGATTGTTCGGAGTCTGAGGTTAAGTCAATAACATTAGAATTCATCATCGGTGGGCGAGAGAGTGCGTCTGCATTAGTGTTTATCTTTCCAGCTTTGTAGATGATTTCGTAATCATATTCCTCCAGCTTCAGTCTCCACCGAACAAGTCGACTACCGGGATCTTTTATGGAGAACAGCCATGTTAGAGGCTTATGATCCGTAACAATTTTGAATTTCCGACCAAACAGATAGGGGCGAAAATGTTTAACTGCCCACACTATCGCTAGAAGTTCGCGTTCTATGGTTCAGTAATTAGATTCGGGTTTATTTAGTGTCCGTGAAGCGTATGGTATAGGTAAGTTTTTACCGACTTCACCCTGTGAAAGTATAGCATCAATGACATGAATCGAAGCATCGGTTGTGAGTACGAATTCTCTACTAAAGTCAGGGTATTGTAATATTGCGGATGTAGTAAGGATGTTTTTACATAGATCGAAAGCATGTTGCTGAGATTCACTTCATACGAAAGGAGTGTCCTTTTTTAATAGGCTAGTAAGTGGTTTTGTGATTTTACTAAAATTCGGTATAAAACGGCGATAATAGCCTGCGAGGCCTAGGAACGACTTGATGTCCTTACATGATTTAGGAGTTGGAAATGCTTTGACAGCCTGGACTTTGTCGGGGTTAGGTTTGACACCTTCGCTCGATATGATATGACCAAGATACGCTACTTCCTTTCTTAAAAACTCGCACTTGTCGGGCTGCACCTTTAGCCCATGTTCCCTAAGTCGATCGAAAACTTCAGTCAACTTTTGTTCGTGTTCTTGTAGACTGGAGGCAAATACCACGATATCATCTAAGTAAACAAAGCAGCGTTCACCTTGTAAGCCATACAGCACACTGTCCATAGCACGTTGAAAGGTGGCGGGTGCGTTTTTCAACCCGAAAGGCATACGCGAGAATTCGTAATGGCCATAAGGTGTGTTAAATGCAGTTTTGGCAATATCTTTAGATTCAAGCTCGATTTGGTGAAACCCGGATGCAAGATCGATTGTGGAAAAGTAAATAGAGTGACCTAATTTATCGAGTATGTCTGCGATATTCGGAAGTGGGTAGCTATCGCCTATAGTTACGTCATTTAGTTTGCGATAGTCTATAACAACTCTCCGTTTTTGTTTGCCCGACGCGTCTAATTTTTTGGGGACTACCCAGATTGGACTACTCCAAGGCGATGTACTAGGGCGTATGATGTCCTCGTTTAACATCTTTTCTACCTGTGTTTTTACTTCTTGCTGGTGAACAAACGGAAATCTATAAGTTTTTGAATTAATGGGTGTATCTGACGTAGTTGGGATAGCATGTTTAGTGTGGTTAGTAAATGTCAATTTATCACCTTCGATATAAAATATATCTGAAAACTTCGATATGATTTTTTCAAGGATTCACATTCTTCTAAATTTAAGTGATTGCGTCTTATTAATTTACTAACTTCGCTATATTTATTTTGGTCGATATTACTATTGGTGTTAAATGAATTTACATAAAAGGTATGTGGGTTCTCTAAGTAAGGTTTAACGTTAGAAATAATAGGTGTTGAAATATAGATGTCTACGTCGCTAGTGTTAGTGCATGTTATTAAGAAATTGTTATTGTTAATATTGATAAGAGCGTTTGGGATAGTAAGATGTTTGGAAATGATCTGTCTTTCGACGATAGCTGTTCCATTAGTGATTTCTTTGCTAATGCAATTTATTACGGTTTCCGAGCGCTTTGGTACGATCTGCTCGCCAGTGACTTTTGTAGGTTCTTCAGCTAGATAAAAGAGATTGTACGACCTATCTCGGATGCGCATAGTTTTAGACTGAACGTAGATATTGACATTGAATTTAGACATGAAATCGTTTCCTAAAATACCGTCTGCGACTATGTTTAAATCTGCTACGTGGAATTTATGTTTAGAGAATTGGTCAAGGGATAGTTCTGATGTACCGCAAGTTTGAATCGTGTTATCGGAATCGGATACTCCTATAATAGAGACTTTGTTCTTGTGATTGATAGCGTTATCGCCTATTTTGTCTTTGCGTATAACTGAGATAGCAGCACCCGTATCTATAAGTAATACAAGAGGTTGGCCATTCACATGAAATTTACAATGCAATAGATTTTCTGGTGGGATATTGAGTGAAGATATATTATAAGATGATTCGGTATTAAGGGATTTCTTTAGTTTTAGTGATTTAGATTTTGATTTGTATTGAGTATTAGACTTAGATTTAGCTTGTGGAGTTAGAGTCATATTTGACTGATTTTGAGTTTGATTACGAATTAGAGTTCGTTTTTGATTTAGTGGTTGGGTTTGATTTTGAGTTGGAATTTGATTTTGATTTTGAGTTTGATTAAGATTTTGAGTTTGCTCTGTTTGAGTTCCAGCGTCACGGAATACTTTGCCTGGTAATGGATTAGATTTGCGGCTTTAATTTTTATTAAAAATATATTCAACTTCTCTGGATAATGTTTGTCCCCGATGGACTGGTTTTAGCGGATTGCCAGAGGGTCTATGTTTTATTAATTGAATTAATTTGTGTCGTGATCCAATCCTTGGGTCACTGTTGAGGTTGCTGTCTGGGCTGTCATATAGGATGTTGAAGCGGTTTCCGAGGACAAGCCCAGGTTCTTGGCCGCTTGTGTGTTTAAATGGTTGACGCGGGATTGAGCCTTCGGATCAGTGAAGCTTGGTAAAAGACGTTGCCCTTGTAAGGGTGTTTGGTTGGTTTGGATGAATCTTTTAAACGGTTATTGTAGGCACTTTTCCTACACTCTGATATTAAGTGTCTATACTTTTTACAATAATTACACTGTTTTGTCGGAATTTGTACAGATGTGCTGGCAATTTGAGAAATGAAATTTCTTCTAGGTACTGGTTGAAAAATTTTTGTAGAATTTTTATACAGAGAATTTCTGGCGTTATTCATTTGCCTTATTTTTTTTTCTTGTATAACGAAATGTCCTGCTTTAGACAGGTTAGAAAAATTACACGTCCTAAGCGTAATGCCTATATCTGAGTTTAGATCATTAACGAAAACACTAAGCGCGGTTTCTTCCGTGGTGGCTTTGCGACCTAAAGGAGATTCGTCGGTCACCTCTGCTGAGAGTTTTTCGAGAATTTTGTTTCTGCAAAGATCTACTCTGTGATAATACTCTACCACGGATTCAGTGGGCTTTTGGAACAAAGATTGCAATTCTAAGTTAAGATGTGCTAAAGTTATTGTGTGTGAATATTTTTGAATTAGAAATGTTTTTAGAGGTTGCCAGTTTAGAAATTGGTTCGCGTGAACATCTGACGCGTTTGGGCCAGTTATTTGATTTAATGTGTATGTGAGAAGTATTTGGGCTTGTGTGACATCGGCTAAGCGAAAAGCTGAATCACAGGATCGTACGATCTTAGTTAGATTGTGAAGTATTAAAGTCTGGAATGAGTTTTAACAATATAGATAAATCAAGAGCATTGACAATTGGTTTTTGATCATTAGACATGTTGTAATATGTGTAATTATAATGAGATAGCAATAAAGATTAAGGAATTGAATATAGAATTAGGATGTTGAGCAAAGCTTATGCCACGTACCACAATAACAATATAAGAATTAGCATGGTCCAGGTTCGGCGAGACGCTTAAAAGCCTTCGGCTACCGTACGTTTACTCGTGGGCGATGTAGTCCCGTTGATTCTCGTACGTTTGCTCGTCTTCACCCAGTGGATCACGCGAGATCTTACCGACTGCGCCAAATTTGTTACGTGATACGCGACACAAACTAATTTTTTAAAAGGAATATATTTGTTATTTGATTTATTACTAAGAATACAATTTTGGATATAAGAGAGTTAGATATGACACGACTTAACAATGCGTGTAACGACACTAGAATTCTATGTTCTAATAACAATTGTCCTATTTATATGAAAAAGATCGGTGGGGATATAATTATCATTGGAGTAATTTGTTAATTACAGTTGCTTGTTTACTTATGCTAAGTTTACAGTGATTATTTAAAAGTAATTTACTAATGATACTTATGATATTGTATACAAACAGACATGAGATCGTAAACAATTAACAAATGATATTCTTAACATAAGATTGGTAAACAAATAACAAATGATGTTCTTAAGTAAATGTAAATAGTTATTTATGATTACATGTTTGGATAATATAGTTGATAATATAGCTAAAAGTAGGTATGTAGAAGTACATGTGTGGGTTATTACATAACAAATCCATAAAAATGACCCCATGCAAATTAAGAAATAAACAGATAGAAAAAGAGAAGAATAACCGTTTCTATTGTGACATACATTTATGAGGTCGAAATTACTTAAGTCTGGCAGTTATATAAGGCAAAAAAGAATTTTCAACACGTGATAAGTTTGCTGTATTTCCTATTAATATTTTGTTTCTCTCTTACTCTTACAGCCGCCAGAAACCATTTTCAACAGAAATTTTCTTATTTTTACAAGCTTAGGTATATATTAGCTTCACTTGTAACTATGTAAGAAAATCTTGTAATCTTAATTTGACCCACTTCCCGGTCTCCGATTGAGCTGAAATTTTGCATACACGTGTAAGTCGGATGACAATGCATGGTTATGTGTGTGACGTCATTCTAAATCCAACATGGCGGCATTACCAAGATGGCGGATCAATTATTTTTAATGCACCCTACAATATGGGTATCAAATGAAAGGGCTTGCAAAGAACACCTCGATAAATAATGTGACGTCACTCTTAATCCAATATGGCGGACCAATTATTTATAATGCACCCCTACAATATGGGTATCAAATGAAAGGGTTTGCTAAGCTTGGTTTATTAGTCGGAAAATAAATTAAAAATAAAAAAGACTTTTTTAAAAACATGCTTTTATTAAATGCGCTAAAAAGAACGAAATAAACTTTTACATATAAAAGCTTGTCGTTAAAAGTATTCTATAAGTAAGTAAATCTCGCGACAAGCTTTTATATGTAAAAGTTTATTTTACTCTTTTTAGCACATTTAATAAAAGCTTGTTTTTAAAAAAGTTTTTTTTTTACTTTTAATTTCTAATTTAATTATGTGGCATTAAAAAATACACACGACCCTAAATTTTCACCCTTCTACCACAACTATGTTGATCTAGGAAAAATGTTTCCCCGAATGTCATAATCTATTTTATTTAGGTATATTTAACTAAATACAATATACTTTAGAGGGATGAACTTCTAAAATAAACCCAGAAGACTCCTTCATCATAATGACATCTATTTTATTCATTTAACTATTTGTATCCAAAAATATTTGCAATGACGGCTGCAACATACATGTTAAGTTAAGACTGCTTTATTTCCTAAGAAAAAGAAGTTGTTTTCGTGCTTCATCTGTACATCTTGACATGCTGGTGACTGTACATTTGCCATATTTATTAGCTCGCCAATACAAATAAATATTTTAGCTGTATTTTAGCGTTTTACTTGATTCTGTAAGTTCTTGATTCTTTACTGAGACATACTTTCGTGTACACAAGGAGCTATAGCTAATTATTGAGACATCCTATAATTCGTCGAAACAAGTACGGACCTGAAATACGACTGATCGAAAAGGTAGTGTTTGCTAACATTCCAAACTTTGCGATGTATTCTTGCGACACTTCCAGCAGTAGCTGGCTATCATCCAAAGCCCAGCAAGCCTGGCTTACTTGGCGCCGTTACATGAACCAGGAACTTTGGAATGACATGATTTCGTGAGTGATTTGCGAATAGATTTGATTTCGCTCTCAGAAGATTTTTTTTTTCTATTAACAACAGGAACATTTAGCTGTCTAGTGCTTCATATAAATAGCTATTTATGTAAGTTATTGAGATATAGCGTTCATCAGAAAGTCGTGCCAAGAATTTAATAACTACGTAAGGTAGTTTAACTTCTAATATAACGATAATAACCATAATCGAAATCCGGAAATATTTTCGCCCATAATATACAATAGCTCCTGTGCTAGTTGCATTTCTCGTTGTGCAGGTAAAGATTACACCCAGTTGGTACATTCCACACGCCTTCGAAGTCGCTTAAACGGCCTCTAGCTTATAAAAAAATGTACTAAAAACCAAAAAATAATAAAATAGATACAGTCGTGGAATTATAAACATATGCATAGACTAGACTAAAATAAAACCGTGGGGCACATTGAAACAACACAACGATTGTAGACAATTGATGTGCCCCACGATTTTATCTTAGTCTAGTCTATGCATATGTTTATAATTCCCACGACTGTATCTATTTTATTATTTTTTGGTTTTTAGTACATTTTTAGTACATTTATCTTAAACATTGCAATGTATGTTTAACATAAAACCGTTTAAATTAAAAAGTTTTTTACCTATTTTTATTTTCTAGTTTTTAGTTTTTATTTCGCATTATTCTCTTTTAAAACCTAAGTTATCCGCCATTTTGTAGAGACCGCCATTTTGGATTTTAATTTTATATAGTACATTATATTCTACTAGTTGAGCACTTTCATTTGATACCCATATTGATAGGATTGATTAAACCTACGTTTTCCGCCATTTTGTAGAGGCCGCCATCTTGGATTTTAATTTTATATAGTACATTGTATTCTACTGGTTGAGCACTTTCATTTGATACCCATATTGATGGGATTGATAAAACCTACGTTATCCGCCATTTTGTAGCGGCCGCCATCTTGGATTTAATTTTTTTATAGTATATTGTATTCTGCTTGTTGAGCCCTTTCATTTGATACCCATATTGATGGGATTAATAAAACCTAAATTGTCCGCCATTTTGTAGCGGCGGCCATGTTGAATTTATAATGATAATGAATAAATATAATTGTATTGTCACCAAAATCCAAAGTGTATACAAAATTTCAGATTAATCGGTTGACAGGAAGAGGGTGAAATTTGATTTACTAAATTTGACCCAAGAATGAATGAACCGGGCTGAGCTAAATAAAACCGTTTAAAAAACATGTCTTATAAAGACACGTAATAATAAGCGACATAATTTATTAATAATTATAATACTAACTGTCCCTAAACGATCCAGAATTAAATACCTATCTCTTGATTATTTATGTGTGCGATTATAATGCTGTTATGGAGAATGGTAAATATTTTACAGTCTAGGGAAAAATTACAGATAATATAGTACAGATGCTTAGATGTAATTTTTATGATCTATAATTAAATAGTTATGTATTTGATAAACAATTGTTTTTATCGAACATCAAATACGTTTATTGTGTTGATATGTAAGACAGAAGACTTTCTCGATTTGTGAAAAAATGTAGAGTTACTTTATTTCCTCGTACGTATCTGAGTACAAAGTCAAGTAGCTCTCAAGCTAATTTTATTTTTAAATTCTATATATTTGTTTGATGTCAATAAGTGCCTGCGAATTCATATGTTGAATAAAGATTAATTTGATTTAAATATTCACCGATTATTTCATTGGATCCTCTCTACGATTCTTACCACACATCATATTTTACCTTATGGTATAAAAAGCAATGATTATTAGGCAAATATAAGTAGACCAGTTGGTTGGGAAGGATCTAGATCAATTCCCAAAGTGGTCTATATCACCCCTAGGGGTCTATGACAACCTGCAAGGGGTCAACGTCAGCGAAAATAAAATTTGGGGGTCCATGAAATGAAAATAATAATGGATTTCAACATACACTGATAGTATCTGTTTACTTATATTATCTTCTAATATAAAGACATATACATTATTTATAAAAGTACCTATGGAGTAGAAACCCTGTAGCTGACGAGCGTGTATGAAGTATTAATGGAAATCGAGGAAGCTGGGTAAGTATGTTTGGACTGAAGCAAGTGGCAGACTGCGATCTCTACCTACCCCCATGTGAAAACAATGCTGAGTTGGTGCTTACCACATTGGTAGGTGGGGCAGCACTGGTCGGCGCGATGCAGCGCCTTGCAGCCGGGCCGCGGCTCGCAGCGCTGCCGCGCGCACTGCACGGCGCCGCCTGCGCACGAGCAACGTTCGCACGGGCTAGATCCAGGGAACTCATCGCCCGGCATGTACACCACGTCTCCTACTGCACAGCTTCCTGCAAGTTATATATATAATAAACTAGCGGACCCGACAGACTTCGTCCTGTCAAAAAGATTTGTACAGTGGCAGTTTTTTGTTCCTAATTATTTTATAGATAATGTCGCATAGCCAACCAAATCGCAAAAAAAGTCTAAATGACCTATTACATTTTGTGGCTATTCAATTTTGGAACGTGACATTAAATCCTCCAACGATGTATTCTGTGCTCCAACGCACGCACGCACACTGTTTTTATATATATGATTGAATTTCAACTATATATGTAGCGTTAATAAAGCGCAAATTGACTCTTTGATGTTAGGAACACACCTTCATTGCTTAGACAACAGTGAGTGCTTGCAATATGAACTTTATACAATAACAATAAAGCTCAATTCGACTGTACGTTTTAGTTAGAAAACGTTTGCATGGGAAAATAAAAGGGCTGTTTTTAGGGTATTTCCGATAATTATTAGAATTTTCCTCATTGTAAAAACCCTCCTTGAACTTCAACGAACATTAACAAAAAAGAATTGGCCAAATTGGTCCAGGCGTTGTTGAGTTATGAGCTTACCAACACATTTTGCGATTCATTTTTATATATAAGAAGATGGTATTAAATGCAGTGGAAATGAGAGCCTGAAGAGGAATGGCTGGTGTGACGAAGAAGGTTACATTGTTGATATTGGAACTGATATGCAACTGCAATCGAAATAGTCTGCTAAGAGAAATATGCGATGTGAAAGATGTAGTGACAAAATTCAAGATGAAGACAACTATGATGAATGGGGCAGTTGATAGCGGACGACCTAGATGAACATTTTTAGACCACTTAGGTGATATATTGAAAGAAGGCCAGGTCAAGAGTACATGTAACCGACGAGTGTGCTTGAAGGTATTAATAAAACTCGACGGAGTTTGATTGGAAAACTGTGCCTATGGGACAAAGGCGTGGGATGTGATAGGTCAGGTTAGTAGTTGATAATCTAATCTAACATTTCGTTTTAGTTAATTTGTACAACTCGTACATATGAAATTCAGAAAAGATGATGAAGAATAGATCAGTGCCGAAACCACGCCCTATTTTGTATAAATTACAGGAGACCTATTTTTGAATTACGAATGCGACTTCGAAATCACCGATGTGACTAATAATCACCGATTTTCAATAATTCTTATTTTTGAATATCACTGATGTGACTACCTTAGTCACAGGTGTGATTTCATTACGAGTGCCCTCACCCACTCGTAATCAAGTCATACTTGTGGAAATGTTATCTGTGTTTTGTTTGATTTTTCAGTCTATATATATATATGAATGTAGCATATATTATATATATGTATATATATATATGTGTATATAATAACCGCAATGGATAAGCCGGCGATTACCGGCAGCGATTACATTCATATATATATATACCTATATATATAAACCTTTATATACCTATAATATATACATACATATATATATGAATGTAGCATATATTATATATATAATAACCATAATGGTTAAGCCGACAATAATCGGCAGCGGCTACATTCTGCGTGGAACCGAACTCTTATTTATTTATCTTCTCTTCTTATTTATGTGTGTACTTTATCTATGTTGGCAGCTCTGCGATCGACTTTCAAAAATTGGATGTTTAGGAATCCGTGACCTCAAAGTCACCGCTGACTATTTAGTCAGCGGTGATTTCGAAATCGCATTCGTAATTCAAAAATAGGTCTCCTGAACCTAAATCAAACGTTCGGTACACACTCCAGCGATCAAAGAACGAGGAACCCTTTATAAACCGATTAAAGGGCTGTGAAATAGTAATAAAATTATTTCACTTACCTTCTTTTACTCCGATTGCCGTGCTGGTAGCGTTGGGTAACGGACCAAGTGGCCCTGAAACAAATAAAAGAAGTTAAGGGTACTGTTTGAAAAAGAACTCGAAAAATTCATCTTACATAACGTTTTCATCCGTTCAAAACAGAATTAGTGAATGCATAATAATAGATTTTACGGAACCGAGAAAAGTTGCGGCTTAGCGTAATCCCCCGGATTCGGCTGTGGCCTTAATGCGCGACAATTTGCCGAGCTACGCCCTCCACTCCCTACTGTGATCCCTTGGAGTAATATCATAACCGCAGTGACAGTGAGATGAAACAATATGGCTTTGGATCCTCCATCTTACCTATTCAAATGAGCAGATTTCGTATTATTGTGTGTGTTGAAGGGTAAAACAATTTATAAAGATACTACACTGGTGCCCGGAACTTCATAATTTGTCTTCACAGATGGTGGATTGTTTGCTATTGACTTGATTCTTATCGTCATATTTTAGACAATTTATAAAATATCTTTATAAATTGTAGCCTATATGTTATTCTTATGTAATATACAAGCTATATTATTGTAAAGTTTCATTAAAATCCATTCAGTAGTTTTTACGTGAAAGAGTAACAAACATACATCCATACATACAAACTTTTTATACAGTTAACAATATTAGTAGGGACAATTGTTGAACGTCACTGAATGCTGTTGTGAAATATGGCGTCGATTTCAATCTACATCAACGTCGGCCCAGTGTAAGCGACCATAATAGCCGCTCTAGCGAATGTTGCGGTAAGTGCCTCATGGCACCCTGGGCTCCAATCCGCCATTATTAAACAAATTGCCAAGATCCAGTGCCACCGCAGAATATTATTCAATTTGGACCTTTTCCACAAATGAGCAATGATGGCGTAAATTGGAAGCGCCCTTACAGCCAAGGGAGAAATATAATTAAAGTCTGTACTGAAGTAGAGATATCTCTGCATTACGATTTCTTTGTTAATTCCTAAACTAAGAAACATAGAGCTAACTGAGAGTAATATAATTAAAGTTTGTGCTAAGATAGGGATATCTCTACATTACGGTTTCTTTGTTAATTGCTAAGCCTAGAAATATAGAGCTAACTGAGGTAAAAGCTAGAGCTTGAATGAAGGACTCCAGTAAATAATCGGACATGTGTCCGATTATTTACTGGATATCAACATTGTCAAAACTATTTTTAAAACAAAAAAAAACGAATTACTTAAAAATATCTCGATTTAGGATAGCTCTACCTCCACATGTTCTATTTACCATTAATTGAAAATGAGTCAAATTTTAATTTACAAATCGATATCGACTATAACTATATATAAATTACTATATAAAATATATAGTAATATCACATACAAGAGGATGAAAATGACAAGAAATAAAAAGCCTGAAGCCGAAAAAATGAGAAATTCAAAGCTTGTGGGCATAAAGTGAAATCACATCAAGAGCGAGCAGGAGAGTAAATTTTAAATTATCAGAAACAGCCTGTACAAGCTGATAGCAAGAAAATTAAACTCATGAGCATAATTAACAGTGACTATACGAACGCCCTCCGCCAATTAATACGAAGGGTACCACAGAAGGCTGTTGATGTATCAAAGATTATCTTCGCTGGCACCATCCCCTGACCTCTCAGTAAAGTGCGATCTATTATACAATGACTTCAAACTGTTGCCAATAGTCTATTTCACATGAATATTTATAATCATCAGAGAATATATAATACTTTATTGTACAATAAAAAAATATGAAAGTCAAAAATTTTTTTATTTTTATAAGCATTATCATGTACACGATGCCACACAACACAACGCAAAACCACAAATTAAAAATTGGTTCGTTACGGCCTTCTGGCAATCTGAGACAGGCAAAGTTAGCTAACTAGTAGCGCTATTAGGTAATAGCGTTACTAGTCGATAGGTAGGTAGGTACTTACCCCGCTTTAACATAATTGTAATTATTTATTTGGGAACATACCATAATGCACATTACTTAGATATTGAGTGCTGACAGCCGAAAAAGTTAGAAAGCCAAGTAGCGGAGTCAGCGTCAAACAACACAATACAAGTCGTCATATAAATACGATGCTTCCCTAAAAACTTTAATAGGTTGGTAACTCTATACGTATAGATTTTTTGAAAAAATTAATACACAAATAAATAATTATAAAAAACATAAAATATATATAAAAATAGGATATGTATGTATTTTTTTTTTTATAAAGTTTGTCTGATTTTCTACGGACTCTTTGGTCCACACTCTTTTTTGTTTTT
This sequence comes from Scirpophaga incertulas, assembly GCA_036419045.1. Classification (NCBI taxonomy): domain Eukaryota; kingdom Metazoa; phylum Arthropoda; class Insecta; order Lepidoptera; family Crambidae; genus Scirpophaga; species Scirpophaga incertulas. Next base: position 27,259,693 of record CM071635.1, on the reverse strand, counting down.
GCAAGTATTTTTTATTTTCTTATTTATTATCTATTTACAAGTAACATATCAATTCTCGGTTGGGAGGTGTCTTTTCTCCGTTTTGTGGGAACAGATGGTCCCGTCCCCCACAGTTATAGCAAATATATGTATTAAACAAATCTTAGTCTTTAAGTGTAGTGTTGTAGCTTTAAGAATACCGTGAGGTGTGTTTATATGTGTGTCTGAGAGTGTGTGTACGTGTGTACATGGGTGTTAATATATAGTTATATGAGAGACTCAAGGCTCCAGAGGATACCTAACTTTTAAGAGCCTGGGCAACGACATCTACTTTGACGTGAAGACAGGGTCTGTATGGAGAAGTAAGCCAATGTATATTTACTAAAATAAATATAACAACAATAAACGACAATATTTTTATTTAAAACTAGCGGACCCGACAGACTTCGTCCTGTCAAAAAGATTTTTTTGTTCCTAATTATTTTATAGATAATGTCGCATAGCCAACCAAATCGCAAGAAAAGTCTAAATGACCTATTACATTTTGTGGCTATTCAATTTTGGAACGTGACATTAAATCCTCCAACGATGTATTCTGTGCTCCAACGCACGCACGAACACTGTTTTGATAGATATGATTGAATTTCAACTATATGTAGCGTTAATAAAGCGCAAATTGACTCTTTGATGTTAGGAACACACCTTCATTGCTTAGACAACAGTGAGTGCTTGCAATATGAACTTTATACAATAACAATAAAGCTCAATTCGACTGTACGTTTTAGTTAGAAAACGTTTGCATGGGAAAATAAAAGGGCTGTTTTTAGTATTTCCGATAATTATTCGAATTTTCCTCATTGTAAAAACCCTCCTTGAACTTCAACGAACATTAACAAAAAAGAATTGGCCAAATTGGTCCAGGCGTTGTTGAGTTATGAGCTTACCAACACATTTTGCGATTCATTTTTATATATAAGATATTGTCGAAACCCAAAAATGAGTATTTCCCAAGCGACGTGTGTGTAACGAAAGTGCTTCTGTTCTCGTATATACTTGTTAGTATTTTGCGTCCCTTGCAATCGTTCAGGCGAGTACATCAAAAGCGTTCATCTACTTAAAGAGGGTCGGGACAACCCTCTGCCCATCATCGTTGTGGAAAACTCAAAAAATGACTAATTGCCACCAGCGACTCCAAGTTTTGTTGTTTGTTGGGGGCGAGACGACAGACGGAGAGGAGCCCCCGCCCACGATATAACGGCGCCACCTGACCCCATTCTCCTCAACTTTGATTTATGCCCGAATCTTTTACGCGAGAACTTTGGCAAATTTGTTTTTATCCCCCTTCTTTCATCGTCGAAAGTTGATGTTTTAGCGGCAATTTATTGTTATTGAAAATAATACTTTACTGTTCACACAATGAGATCTTTTTGCAATTTACACAAAACAAGTTGCAACGCATCAGAATGTTACAAGACAGTTTGAAAGCCTCTTAATTTTTTTTATGACTCGGATATTTTATCTTCAATGAACTGGAAAAGGGACAATGAAAACAATAAATGTATAGAGTTACATTGTTAATGTTTTTTGTTATTCCAGACGAATATCGTAATCATATGATGAGCGACATGCATAGCCTTTTGCATAACCATTTACAATAAAATTCCATAAAATGTTACCTTTTTACAAAGTTTAGTATACTGTTAAAGATTATTTAAATGATAACAACGCTTGGGTTTATAATTAACTAGCGACCCGCCCCGGCTTCGCACGGGTGCAGTGAAAAAATGGTTATGGTGGGTTATCCCTAAGAGATAGACATATACCATCGCGGACTTTTTTGTGGATTTTTGTAAGTTGTACAATACTGTAGTACATTATTTTGGTCTATCTCGTAGGGTTCAGCCAGCGTTTGCAATATAAGCGCAAAAAAACGTGCTTATTTACGACATCACATTAGAAACCTTTAAATTTATCAGTGTTTCTCTACTATATTATGCATTTATTATACATACAAACCTTCCTTAAGAATCACTCTATCTATTAAAAAAAACCGCGTCAATATCCGTTGTGTAGTTTTAAAGATCTAAGCATACATACGGACATACAGCGAAAGCGACTTTGTTTTATACTATGTATTGATTGATAACTTAGATAAATCAACATTTATGCACGCAAAAACAAATACTATAAATTTCATAAATGAAATTTCCTCCAGCAGACCTGCGACAGGAGAACTTGTATGGTAATCTAAATAATGCGTGTATTACAGATGAATCATCGTGAATACAGATAAAATAACGAAAAAAACAAATCTAACAATATATCTATACATATATACCAAATATACTTATATACTAATACCAATATACACAATAACATTAACAAATAAGAATAAAAACCCATAGACTATAAATAACATAACTAATTCAACAATTAACGCCTCGAAAGACTCGTACTCCCTTAAACGCAGCTTGAATGAGGATATAGTTATGCAGTCCCGTATACTAGGTGGAAGCGAGTTCCAAAGTCTAACCGATGAGCTATAAATGAAGAGGATAAGAAGTTCGTTCGTATTACATGAAGGAACATAAAGAAGGAACATCACTTGTTACGTTGCCAAATATTTTGACTATAGTAAATACGAGTAACATAATGAAACTATAGTGTTTATACATGGGTTCAGGCTATTTATCTGAGGCCAGCTTCCAATTATATAAATATAATAATAATAATGGTCTGCTTTTTTGGGGGGGCCATTTAGTGAGCGGCGAGTCACCTGCCATATTTAAAATCAATTAGGAGGCTTTGAGAAGGCAGGTGACCGGAGTCTCTTCCATAGTCCGGTCTCATTACCACCAAAATCAAAATGCAATAGTCCACAAACTTTTTGACCACAAATGACAATAATTTCTGTGCATCTAACTGGGTGTAGTCTTTAGCTACATTTTTCAATGGTGCATATAGAGATTAGACCCAGTTGGTACACTCCACGCACACTTTCATTAAATTTTGCTTAAATGGCCTCTACGCGTTGGATCTGTGTCCCCGCGTACGCCTTATAAACCGACCGTGTCTTATAAAGACGCGTGATTTAAGCTAAAATAATAATAATATAGGTATAAATAAAATACATAGACCCTGCTAATTTTCTTGCTGGTTCTTTCCAGTACAAGGTCTGTCGCTGTAAACGTGTGTACTAATGGCCTAGCATCTTTGACGTGTAAAAGTGGTTATAAAAATCCTAATTGAAGAATAAATTTTTGATTTAATTTAAATAATAGCCTATTCATACCCTTACTTTTAAATTTTACAGGTTGATTAATTAGGAGTTATTAATAATGAACTGTTAATATCCAAGAAAGCCTTTCATTATTTAGGTAGAATCAGCCATCTTAAATAAAATATATCATTCCAAAAATGTTTGCATTAACCAGTTACTCCCTTATTTCATAATCGTTGCCAATACCAATGGAAGGTTTCTTCGCTTATTTATTGCCAAATATAGCATGGCGCGCATTAATTCACCCGATTCAAATTCCCTAGCAAAATAATTAAGTAATGATGTCGGTCCGCCATTGTTTTGCAACTCACAACTGGAGGCTGAATGACATTAGTAATGTCACCTTCTGCGCTCTGAGAACTCGAGGGCGTGTAGTGCTAGGGAGTGCTCATTCGTGCGCCGAACGCTGTGAGCTGAATTTAAAATCCAAGCTTTTGTCAGTTACCGCATATAAGTAGTTTTTTGACGTGAATACGTCTTTAAAAGTGCTTCCATAGGGACGCAAATCAAAAAATCGAATGATAACAAAATCGGGGGATACAGTTTAGTGTTGTAGCTACATATCTATCATCCCCATCCAAATTCCAATTACACCACTGGATAGCTAAAGGATCAAAGAATTTATTACGCCCAGTAAAGACTGTAACACATCGCGCGCGGTGGAGGGGGAGCCCCGCCAATTTGAAGGTCATTTTGCTGCGTACTATTACCCGTTAAGAGACGTATTCACGTACAACAAACGGCCGTGTCCATAACACAGCCACACCCCCTTTTTTTCTTATTTTACCATATTTTATTTCTATTCTATATTATATAAAGCTCGATTATCATCGCCTAAGGTGTTTTTGGGGTATTTGGGGGGTGTTTTCGTTGTTTTGATGTTAAGGGAAAATAAACTAGATTTCTTTTCCGATAGAACGGGACAAAGGGATTTTGTAAAATCCAAGATGGCGACCGGCGCGAAATGTCAAACATTTCAAATCGGCTTCGTTTTAATGGCGTTTGATGGGGGTGTTTCTATCTCTGACGGGGATGCGGTGCGGCTATCAAAGTGCGAAAAAACATGGATGGCGCCGTCGCCATTTTGGATTGAAAAACCCGCTTCGACCCGTGTCCGCGACCGTCGCGGCGGCGCGTGGTGTTTGCTTTTTCCCCGGATATTCTTTTTAATCTTTAATTTCACCTTTATATCACCAACGTCTATTTTTTAAGTCGACATTTTATTTTTATATTAGTCGACATTTATATTCATTCGAAGTAATTCGACATTCACGACCCGCAGATTTAAGAATTCAATTCAATTCAATTCATTTATTGGTTCATAAACATGGGTATTACAGGGTATTAAATAAAAAATAATAAAGAATATTTGTCGACTTTGAATACCTACCAATCAGCCTTAATATCAAATTTATATCACACTAGCTTTCCATTCAAAGCATCACCAGTCACCAATTTCTAGATTTTCTTTTTTTTAATATTCATACCAAAAATATATTGCGAAGCTAATAGAAACAACGAAGAATCGGGCCCATATCAAATGGAGACGTGACTTCGTTAGCAAACTTGGAACTAAATGTGTAATGAGGTTTGTGAATAATTCCGTTTTGATTCCTGGAAACATTAAATCGGATATTTTACTCTTTGACCCTATGACCTTATCTTTTATTACCATTAGTTGCTATTGTTTTCGATAATATACAGTAAACTATAGAAGATTCACAGATTTAAATCAAATGTTAAAAATACTTTTATGAATAACGGTTATCTATACATATAATAAGACAGTAAAAATATTTTGTCTGTACATTTAGTATTTTTGACTGAAATGGATAGAGGGGCACTTAAATAGATTATTAGAAAGCAAAAAAATTTTTTTGGAATTTTTTGTCTGTCTGTCTGTATGTATGTTCACGTTTATCTCCGAAAGTACTGAACCGATTTGCTTGAAACTTTCACTATTTGCTTTGTTTTAACTCAGAATAATATCTAAACTTTGTTTCATCAAAATCGGTTCATTAAAAAAAAAGTTATCGTCATTTTAATGAACTCAAATAAATAAAACTGGAGTGTCATCTGTGAAAATTGAAGACGGTGAAATTTTAATCAAAAGTACTGTGATAATAGTATTTGTGGAAAAGCTCATTGTTTTGTGCCATACTATACATACATACATACTAATATTATAAATGCGAAAGTAACTCTGTCTGTCTGTCTGTCTGTTCCGCTTTCACACCAAAACTACTGAACCGATTTAAATGAAATTTGGTACACAGATAGTCTGGAGCCTGAGAAAGGACATAGGCTACTTTTTCATGCAAAAAAGGTTGTAAAGGGTTGTAAAAGGTTGAAAGGAGGGATTATTGGTTGTATGGAAATATTGTTAAAACTACTGAACCGATTTAAATGAAATTTGGTACACAGATAGTCTAGAGGCTGAGAAAGGACAGAGGCTACCTTTTAAAGCAGAAAAGGGTTGTAAAAGGTTGAAAGGAGGGGGTGAAAGGTTGTATGGCAGTATTGTTAAAACATATCCTTCCTGTGGGAAATTCGAATATAACGCGGGCGAAGCCGCGGGCGAAAAGCTAGTTATACTGATAAGGATTTAAGTTTTTTTTTACGATTTGTTTGTTTTGCGGTTTTGGGTAGACCCCCTAGTTACCTGATATTGAATGCTTACATACTAAATTTTATAAGCACA